>BMAV01003420.1:111756-141206 GCA_019973955.1 Trichonephila inaurata madagascariensis
CACACATCAGCAGATTAAAGCACAATTACGTTACATTTTCACATGGAATAGACGGCGGCATTTTGGAGGACACGACACAAAGACAAAGAAAAAGAAAGCTGCAAATATTCACATCCTTACATGATGGCGGAAAGCATAGAAAAAAGAGCACGATTACATCAGATTTTTGTGTTTATATGCCAGCAGTGCACAAGCGCATGACTATTACGTAATAGTAGTTCCGATTGGCTAGAATGCGCGGGATAGGGATTTCGGTTTAGCCAATTACGATTAAGATTACAATGGTAATTTTTAAACCTAAGAATTAAAAATTATTTATAGATCATTAAAAAGAGTTAATTAAAAGTATGTTAGAGGGAATTATTACACACATATATATATACGTATATATATATATATTTGTTTTTGAATTATTAGACCAAGAGACTTCGAATTTGGCAAACATAATTTTCTCGTTTAGTAGAAATCCTCTAAGGGGAGTTATTAGGACGTGATAGATGAAAAATTCCCATTTTTGAACTATTAGATCAACAGTTTTGAAATTCGGTAAACGTGTTTTTTTTATTGAGTAGAGATAGGCTAAGTACATCAAAGAAGAATTCGAACCCCTCGGAGTTATGGGGAGTCATAGCTCAAAATTTCCCGCTTTTGAAATATTGGGCCTAAAGACTTGCATATTATAAAGTCTTTATATACCATTTAGAACGCTAACAGTTTTGTATGCATTATTATTTATAATTTTCGAAAACAAATTCACTATTAACTCTCTTCATTTTTAATATATCCATGGTCTTTTGAAACAGTAGTTTTCTTCGTAAATTTATTCATCTATGCATGCCACGTTATTGCAAAAAGGAAGAAATGAAAAAAGAGAAAATCTTTCAAGTGTTCATGGACTTCAGCTTTACGGTAAGGGATTCGTAGATCCAAATTAGTTTAAAAACTATTTGTATAGCATGTCATATATATTAATGGAATGATTTATCTATATGACATGTTATATAAGCATAATTATTAATTATATGCGTACAAGCACAATGACTAATCATATGCATACAAGCAAAACATCTATATGAATTAAGCTCTGAGCCGAGAAAGATATAATTTGAATAAGTCAATAATTTTCCTCATTCAAGAATGAATTCCTTATCTTGAATAGTGTTTGCAAAGCTTACTTTTAAACGATAATAATATACTTCCATATCAACCACACATCTTACATTTTTATGAGAAATTCTTTGCTTATACCCAGTTGGTAAAGAAACGGCTATTGAACCAACTGCTGCGAGAAGACATATTTCCTTAAGGTTTCCGACTACGTTCGGAACCGTGAATTTGCAAAAGCACGTAAATGGTTAATTTTCATGATACTTAGTGTCAAATTAGAATACATGTACAAAATTGTTTTTAAGGACATTTTGACAAAAAAAATTATTTAAATACAATATTTTGGCAAAAAATTAACTTAAAATAATCTTTTTCAAAATGTTCTCCTTTTGTGAGAAATGCTTCTATTATAATAATGTTTTGTCTGTATATAGCTCACACCTCTCTACGGAGGCTCAACTAGAATTTTTGAATTATATGACTTAGAAGTGGGTTTATCCATATTTTACGACAACACAGGGGAGCAATTTTAAGAAAAAAACGCCAATAATTATTTAAATTGGTGATAACTCTGAAAATAATGTGAATTTTTCAAAAATTCTATTTGAGCCTCTGTACAGAGGTCTGAGCTATACATAGACAAAATATTATTATAATAGATGCATTTTTCACAGAAGGAGAACATTTGGAAAAAAGATTATTCTAAGTTAATTTTTTGCCAAAATAATGTATTTAAATAGTTTTTTTTTTGTCAAAATGTCCTTAAAACAATTTTATACATGTATTCTAATCTAAGTGACACTAAATATCATGAAAATTATCCATTTATGCGCTTTTTTAAAATCACGGTTCCGAACGTAGTCGGATACCTGAAACTGACTGAAGACAAAACAGATGAACTAGTGATTTATGCAATATTCATTGATTTCCTGGAGTATCCGAATTCGACCAACAAAAATTCAGAAAAGAGATAGTATGCAATATGGGGACATAAAATCATCCCAGAATATGGCTTTGCAAACCACGTTGGGTCATAGAAATTCGCAAAAACAGTTATGAAGGGTGTGATGTTGAATGGAATGAAAAGGGGTAAGAAGAGGTAAGCGATACATTTATTAGACGTAAAGCACGATTACAATACGAACGATGCATCACAGATTGAAGTCAGAAATTCAACGACAAATGAATGCCGCGAGAATTGTTTGAAGTTTTGACTGTATATGTAATGGCACAGCCTACACCAACGGACGAAGAATTGTCGGACGCGTTCAAGGAAATCTCGCGTGCTTAGGAGATCCGTTTCTCGAGATCCTCTCTGTAGCCACTGGCGTCTCGTACTCAAGAGATTTCGGGTGGCCCCAGAAAAAGAAATCCAAGGAATTGAGGTCCGTGGAACTTGAAAGCTAAGCAGCAGGTCCACCTTGTTCAACCCACCTTTCAGGATATGTAGCATGTAGGTGGTTTCGCACTGCAATCGAAAACTGTGCAGATGCCGCATCGTGCATGAACCACACGTCCTGGTACGCAATGGCCGGTAAACCTTGCAGCAAATGCTAGATGAAGTGCTGTAAGAAAACAAGGTATTTCACGCCATATAGGCATTCAATCAGTATATGTATATCACCTTCCCATTCGATTGTTCATTCCCCTCGTCTGGCTCATCGTCCTCCCGATGACTACTATATCGCGATTATCACCAACTAAAAGTGATTCGCTAGTCCATGATCGATGTTGATTTGTTGTCTCCCATGCTGCCTACTATCATCTCTCTAAATTTGTCTGTCGAATTTGTCCCTGTAATTAATTCCATTTTGCTTACTATCTTTTTTTCTACTTTTTTCTGTGTGAATGACAGATGAATCACTTTTAAATTTTTATTTCTGTTAACCTCTATCTTTCTACTTCAATACTTTTATAGTTTATTAATTGAATGGTTAATATCATAAGGATAATAAAACAATAATGCTGTTATTCGGTAATATTATTTGTCTTTGACAAGCCTCTTGTATTTTGAGATTGATTTCAATTTATATTTGGGTGTTTCATTGTTATTACGACATAGATTTCCAATTTTATTGCCTTTGAAATAATTAATCAACTTCCCTGATGATTTTTTCTTTGTTTTTCCGGTAATTCTCCGAATGTGTGCTCTCACTATAGTCAATTATTCTTTATGAATACATTGCGAAAATAAGGAATGTTGCCTTGAGGTAACACTTTTAGCAGTCAAAATCTATAGCACGATAGCACATGTTACGTAAGATGTTAGTTTCTGAAGCAATTCTTAGTTTTCTAGTAACATAAAACTACCTTGCATTTTTCCCATTCATTGTCAATAAATTCAACACACAACGAAAACTTACTCCATATTGCAATGTCAAAGTAGCCTTGGTACCTCATTTCCCATGTAGTTCTACCTTGTTGTTTTCTTTGGCAACATGTCGTTAGCTTAGAGTGTAGACCATGGTCTACTGTGCGTGATTACGTTATGAATGAATTCTGTGAATTTCGTAGGTTATCGAACGGTATATTACCTGAATTCTACACTATGGTATAGAGCAGGGGTGACGCACTCTTATGTATCAACGTACCATTTTTTTAATGAGATATAGACGTGCCGTCAAATAATTTTGACTTGTGATTATTGAGAAAATTATAAAACTAAATACTAAGAACACAAAACTCTTCATTTACTATGAAAAAAATACCTTTTATAATGTATAGTTGTAAATGTTTTAGTTATACGTGCAATTCAAAGTAAAGTAACATTAGTGTAATTTCTGCTGTTGCAGATTGTGTGTGTGTGACAAATAACTAATATTAATATTGAAAGATATTACTTTTAGTAGAATGCATGCTTAATTGGAGTTATCTAAGTGCCAATCGTTTTTTAAGCAATTAATTATTTGTGCTGTGGTTCACTTTTTGACAAGAGGATTTGCTATTTGTTTCAAAATGCCGTTTTATAGACGATGTTCTATAAACCTCTATTCCAGAACATAAAACACACACCACTTTGTCTCCTTAACTAATAATACCATATTTCTATACTCACCAAATTTAAAATTCTCTGTCACACTTACTTGCCCTTTTTATTCTTTTGATAAACTCTAGCCGTCTTAAATAACTCTTAAAAATCGTAAATATAACACTAATTAACTTTAAAATACAGTTGTGTGTCAATGCAATTAACTATGCTATCTGTAGACAAATTTTGCATCATAAGCAATTGTAGTCCACGACATAACTAAAGCAAGACGATAAATAACAAACTAGTGTACTCCCCGCCGCGCCGTGACCGATCACTCGCAGTGTTCGTAATACTTCATAGTGAACTTTGTTATTTTTAAACAAAATGCAAACCATTTTGATCACTGGTGTGCCCAAAATATTGTGTCGCGTGCCATTCATGGCACGCGTGCCAGTGGTTCGCCATCCCTGGTATAGAGGATTAAATCTTCAGTTTTATGTAATGAGAAAGTTTTACATATGAAATATAAAATAAATGTAACTCATTTTTAAACACTGAATGTAAAAAGGGATATCTGAGGGATATTTCAATCCTCGTTAGGAATTTTGGGGTCTGAGCTGAATAGTTCTAGACTCAACAATGTAATGCCATGCAAAAATTTCTTTTTATTAAAAAATCCACACTTTTGTCCACAGCATTAAACATAACCTTGAAAAACACATTTTTAATCGTTTAGTAAATATATAGTACTCAAAAATATATTCTGATAAACGTAATGTATTATAAGTGTATAAAGACAGTAGTAAAAATTAATCATGTAAATTTCCATTCCCAAATCAAGTATTTTTTTTATTGTAAAGGAGTGTTTATTAAACGTTGGAAAGTAAGGCAACATGAGAGCTATTTGCGACTTATCTCGTAATTTGAACCACAATCAAATGACGAGAACGACACCTGAGGTGGAGTCTCCCGCTCCAAACTTCCATGCTACGGTACGGACTAAGAACATTGACAGATTTAACGTGCATCAGCCTTCAGGGCTCGCTAATCAGGAGATCATGAACATGGCCGCTATTTAACATGTCCCCCTATTATTACGTAACAAAAATATTCCAGCATTTTTCAATCAGTTGCATGCTTGATAAAGATTCTGTGAACAAATGAACTGTACAAACGGTTTCAGATCAGTTACTTTCTCATTTTCGCGATTGTCGGCTCGGTTGTGCTTGGAAACATGCCCGTTTTGTAAGCCTAAGGTTGCGGGTTAGATTCCGGCTGGAAGAGGTAGATTTTCTGTGGATGCGAAAATCGTAGGCACTCATGTCATATGATTTGGGGGCATGTAAAGGATTCATTGGATATCAATTGGGCTTTAGTACTCTCCGGCAATACTTAGCATTCGACGAGAGCATGAATTAATTTAATTCAAGCATCCAAATTTGATAGTGATATCCTCCACTAGATGATGCCACCACTGAAATGGCATTTGGGGACTAGCCATGTCTGCAAACAGTTTCTTTTTTGCAGTCTACCAGGGGAAAATATATTTTCACGATTCTTCCATAAGAATTTTCTGTATTTTCAACAAAAATGATAACATAAAACACTAATTTTATACACCACGCTGCCATTAACAACTTAAAGAAGCTAAAATATGCATTAGAAACTTATACGAGACTATGGAACATTGTAAAGCTACGTGCAATTTGAAGAAATATTTATAATTTTATTTCACAAGCATACTTCTGTTTTACTCTTGGATTAAGATACCAGACAAATTTATTCTACTTGTCTCAAAAAGTAAAGTGAAATATCCCACCTCGTGGTTTTCATGGAATGTAGACGCATTTATCTTGCAAGAAGAAATCTTTTCAGATCTCCGCTATTTTCCATATTTATTTAACCTCTTATAATTTAGCCACTCCATGTTTTTATTGCCTCATTAAGTTGATAGGATGGTGAATTTCGGATAAATTATGCAACAAATTTCTTGTAAAAACACGAATGCGACCTATTAACGTCAACTATACGACCATCAAAAACATCTTGTAGAGACATTCTACGATGGGGGAGAAAACCTTAAAAAGTGATACGACTTACGGCGTTAAAAATAATACTGTAATCAAATTTCTTGCAATTTTGGTGGTAGAAAATGGTATGTTTGGTTTTTTGATAGCATAAAATAATGTTTTTATCTTTATTTTAGAATATTTTAATTGTTTTTAACCACACAAAACTTATATTATTAAAAAAAAAATTTAATATAAACCTTATAATAAGAACTTATTTTTCGTTTATGTACTTTGAATTATTTGTTGCTGTTTGTTATCTTAGATGCGCAAATACATATTTAAATGTACATTTATTTATCATATACAAAATAATTTTGGAAATTTAAACACATTATTCCAATTAAAATTTCCATTTCAAAATACTTGAAAATGCAAAAAGCTGACAACTTTATAAATAAAGAAAAATTGTGAAGTAATTTAAACTGCAACTCAGTTGTGTTTAAATTGCTTTTCAACGTAATAATTTAAGCTGTTTGAGTTTTAATGTTCATAAGCGCATTTCTGGATATTTTCGTAAAAAAAAGAGATAGCTGTATTTGTGCTGAACAGTAATAACTCTGGATATTATTTATCCATTTTTCCATAAAATTGGTAATTTACATACCTAAAGCTTTAGCCAATGACGTGAAAAATTACAGTGAAATATTATATTTAGCTATATGAATATTCTCATTAAATTCGAAGTATGGGTCATTAATGATTTCGAAGACAACGCCGTCATCTTCATCTACAGTGAGTTTCCACTCCAACATATGAGACAAAATAAACATTACATTTCCTTTGAAACTTGTATTACACTTGTAGAAGGAAGAATTCTGGATTCTCTTAATGTTTTTAGTTCGTGAAATAACCCTACCAATAACACCTTCCAATCTCTAATACGATTTTCCGAAAAATACCTTTAGCGTTTTCATTCCTTCTTATTGAGATCTCTTTCACAGAAACAACACTCTTATACAAATAATTGAGACTTTTAATCTCTCAGTAAGGCAAAAAGAAGTTCTATAAAAACTCTTTAATTGCTATAAATCAGTGCTTCTTAAACTTTCAATATTTGTGACCCAATTTTCAATCATAATTATCATCTCGCTCTCTTAATACAGCAAAAATGTATTGATTGAAATAATGATGTACTTTGACGCAAGGCTGTAAAGCGACCTTAGTTATAAACCATAAGACAATGGTTCTCAAACTTTCACTAGTGGCGACCCAATTTTCAATCAAAATTTTTATCGCACCCTCCCTTAAAAAAATAATGTATTGAATGTAATAAATAATATAATGCACTTTGGCGCTAAAGCTACAATACGATCATGATTATAAACCGTACAAATTAACAAGATAAGTATTAAATTTTGTATAAGTGTTACTTTTAAGTGATATATATATTTATATATATATATATATATATATATATATATATATATATATATATATTTTACTTTTTAGTTCGATTCACAATAAAAGCGTGTTTTTTAGCTTGTTTTAAAACTATAATTTATTTTATAATTATTTTTACTATACACGATAAAAATCACAATTCCTGTGAATAATTTAACAAAGAGAAAATATACTTACCTACTTTCAGGGAATTTTTAATTTTTCTCTGATAATTTGAGAAAAAATCCAATAAAACTAAAGAAAGTGTTCTAAATGTGTGTGTCCTTAATAAAGGACATAAATCACAGACACTTTTCGCTAACAATACAGGAACGTTATTTTCCAGCAAAACTGTCATACTTTGTTCACGTTTTTATAGTTTTGCTGTCATTTTATGATCTACAAATAGCATTTTGAACTTTTTATTCCTTGTGCCTTTTTGACAAGGCGAAGTGCTACATTATAGCTTCATAGTTTTCGTCATACAGATCTTTAGACAACATTTCATGTCTAACGCTTTTCTCATTTTTACTTTCGCTTTCTTGATCAATATGCATTGTTTCAGCAGGTTCTTCAATTGCTTGATCAGTTTCAACTTCCTTCAATAGGGATCACAAACACCTATATATATATACATTTTCTGCTCATCTACATTTATAAACCATAATAAGTCGTACAAAACAACAATCAAAACCACAAAATTGTTCATGGGGAAAGTGTAGCATGTTCTAAAAAGTAATTGTGTAAAACATTTTTCATTACGCATTATATGTTTCAGAATACTCATAAAAATACACCATGGCCAAATAATTCTTCAAAGTGCTCAATATGCTTATCATAAAACTCATTCAAATGGGAAAAAATGCAACGGAAAAATATTATTTACAACTTTCCTAAAAGAAAAAGAGATGGAGTGAAACATACCAGTAAGTTTGAAGGTCAAATATATACGATAATCAAAAGTAGTATTTTAGGGGTTAAAAGATACGTAATAAAAAAAACCTCTTATCGTGGAATTACAGCAAAGCAAACAAAATGTCTTTTTTTATTTGGTTATAGGATCAAAGATGGCTAATGAGCATTTGAGGTGGAATCTTTTATTTTTGATGATCACCATATGATAAAAATAAATTATACCAGTGAAAATGTGTATTTTTTATTATGTCAGAAAGCATTTTGTTTCACTTCATTCCAAAAAATTATTTTTTTAAACCATTTATTTTCAATATGCTCACGCCCCCCTCGCAAGTTTAAAGTGCCCCCTCCAGGGTGGTGCGCCCCACATTTTGAGAAACACTGCCATAAGAAATTATCAAGATATATGTTATTGTTAAGGTATATATAAGGTTATATATATATATATATATATATATATATATATATATATATATATATATATATATATATATATATATATATATATATATATATATATATATATAAAGTTTATATAAAGTTATACATATGTTATTGTTAAGGTATCCAACTACTTTCGGAGCCGTGATTTTGCAAAAACGTATAAATGGATAATATTTATGATATTTAGTGTCATTTAGATTAGAAAATGTATATAAAATTGTATTAAGAAATTATTATAATTAAAAATATTATTTAAGTAAGATATTTTAACAAACAATGAACACAGAATGACCCATTTTCAAAACATTCTCTTTTTATGAAAAATGCTTCTATTATAATAATAATTTGCCTGTATAGAGCTCAGACCTCTATACAGAAGCTGAACTAGAGGTTTTGAAATATATAACTTAGAAGTGGATTTATCCATATTTTACTCCACACACAACATTGGATAGAAATTTTAAGAAAAAAAACTCCGATAATTATTTCAAATGGTTGTAACTCTGAAAATAATGTGAATTTTTCAAAAATCATAGTTGAGCCTCTGTACAGAGGTCTGAGCTATATACAGGCAAAATATATTATTATAATAGAAGCATTTTTCACAAAAGGAGAACATTTTGAAAAAAAAAGTTATGCTAAATTAATTTTTTGCCGAAATATTGTATTTAAATAATTTTTTTTTTGTCAAAATGTCCTTAAAACAATTTTATACAAGTATTCTTATCTAAGTGACACTAAATATCATGAAAACTATCCATTTATGCGCCTTTTTAAAATCATGGTTCCGAACGTAGTCGGATACCTTAAAATCACGGTTCCAAACATGGTCGGATATCTTAAGTAACAGTTATATTAAATAAGTCACTTTTAAGTAATAGTAGAGTTATTTTGACAAGTAAAAGTTAATTTAGTAGTAAAAGGCAATCTAGTAATAAAACACTCTTTGAATTTTGGACATGCGTGGATGATGAATTTTTTCGGCACTGAAATCAAATGCATTTCGTACACCAAGGATGCAAACCTCAAAGCCTGACATGGGCCAAATATATAAGGTTTTACTTAAGGTGATCTGAAAAGAAAATCAAAATTCATTGAAACATAGGTTTATTTCGAATAATACATTATAATAAACATATATAGAAGAACAAGAAAAATGCAATTTGTATGTCCTAACACTCGGCATCTCATATCAGCTACTATCTTTATTATTTCGAGAGAAATTTTGATATTTTATTATATATTTTCGTGTTTCAATATATTGACCGGTCCGCGAGTATGACACCCCTGCTGTACTCTATTACTATTTACAACATCCTACTTTTGTAAATCGGATTTACTATGGTGACTGCTTTGAAGACAAAATATAGGTCTAAGATTAATATAGAAAAAAAAGGAGTGTCAATTTCTAATATTAAATCTTCTTTTGAAAACCTTTGCTCTGCAAGACAAGCCCATGGGAGTCGCTAGTAATTATTAAGCATGTTCTTAATTTAGTAATGATAAATTAATTATCAAATACTTTGTGCATTACTGATACTTCTACAAGTATATTAAATCAGTGTTAATGTGTATTTATTTTATTTACTATGCCAGAATGTAGTTTTTGAATCCTTTCAGTAAATTGATATTTTTTTTTAAATAATCTTTTATTTTCAACTTTTCGATACGCTTACGCTCCACAGTTTGAAATTGTTACTATGAATAAGTGTTCTTCAAAATACCATATGGAATACATGGAAAATATGAATCCCATAGAAAATACCATTTTCCTTCCTAACGGCATCTCTACAAGCAACAGTAGCTAAATTGCCATGGCAACTAGAAACTTGAAACTGAATTCCAGTTGTGTTTCCACTTCCAAGACATTGCTCAGGGCAATTGGGACCAATATGCATTAAGTTCAACACAGCCTCAAAGTTTTCACATATGGTATGGAACTTAAAACACAATGCTGTCACATCTCTAGTGTCATATTCATCCTATAACAAATGTTCTGAATTAGGGTTTCTATCAATGATTAATTCCCTGTAGCTTTTGAGGTTTGTTATAAATAACTGTTTCTCATTTTGTATTATGCAAGTAGCCTATCAACTGATTATTATTTCTACCTGCACAGTAAAGTTTTCCATAAGACTTGGCTGCTTTTATTAATTTGTTATGCTACACTTGGTTGCTTTTGTTGTTGTTGTTTTCCTTTTCTTTTATTTCAATAGCCTATTTACGTTGCATTGCTCTTTTTTTTCCTTTTTTGTTACTGAAAGTGTGCTTTTATACAGATCTCAAACCTGTGCATATATTAAAAGAAAAAAAATATATCGTATTACATACAATAGCCTTTAGTCAACTATATGTTTATTTCCTTTCTCTTATATTATTCTCACTATTTAGGCTTGTTCATTTGCATAAACATAACCAAACATTCTTAATTCAACTTTATTATAAACATTAATTATTAATCTGCAGATGTTCATTTGCTTTCTACCATTAAATTTATGACTTAAAATTATTCATTTTCATAAATCTAAAATGTTCCCTGATTTTCATAATTGATCGAAAATATTGTTATCGGGGTTCTAGGATTTTATGTAAATCCGTCGCAAAAAAAAAAAAAAAACAAGTCAGTTCTTTAAGAGCAATGAGAATTAAGTATTGAAAATCCAATGCTTAAAATAAAGGATTAAGCAGCAATATTCGCAGAATAAATCTCAGAAAGTCTGTACACCTTCAGCAGCACTCAGACACAATTATCAATGTCTAAATTACATGTATGTAAAAGATTATTCACAAGCATAGCCAAGCTAATCGGTAATCACGGTCAAAGCGAGTCTACTAATCGCTAGTCAGAACAATACTAACTAATCGCTGATCAAAACAAGACTGACTCGTTTCGGCGAGCATCTCTCTGTTTATAGAACTTGCGGATCCTTCGAGAAGGATCCGCTTGCGCCATAGATCGTGTAATTAGTGTATTTCTCCACTAATTTCTAGAAGAGTTCATAGGGTCCCAAACTCGCCAAAAAAAGGGTCGTCAATATAGTCGCCAAGTTGCCAAAATGGTCACCAAAATCGCCTAATTGGTCGCCAAAAATGATGCTAACTTGGCTCTAGCTCCAGGATATCGCAAAGTTCCCACTGAATCGCCATTATAACGTAAGGGACGATGTTGCTTGCGAATATATTGCAATAAATATAGCATGGAGTAATATAAATGTATTAATCCAAATACAAATTAGTTACATTATTTACACAAAATTCGGAACAATATATACTGACTTGGAAAAAGGCTTTTCCTCTACAAGTATAATTTATATGCTTGTATCTTGGATCCATAAAGTATTGTTTGAAAAAATATAAAATGGGGGAGGGGAATATGGATTTTTCCCTATATGGATCCAACCGAAAGTTATATGCCTAGGTATCAAAAGTGATAATAAGTGGTGTCATGAAAAACTCATAAAACTTTTTATTCCCTACAGATACAAATAAGAGCTAAATAATTAGTATGTGTCTTTTTATTTTTTTTATTTTTTACAATTTATACGAAAATCTTCAGAACTCATGTGTTTTCAGAAAGGAGTTAAGTTTTAAGATTGACGCATGTTCAAAATTTAGAACCTAATGAAAAGGCTAAAATAGCAAAATTAGGTGTGTGTGTGTTTTGCCTCCTATTGCTTTATAATTCGTCTAATGCAGCATTATCAATAATGTCTTGATTTACTTAAGTACTCAAAATGGAAATATCTTTAGTTTTATTGGCTCTTTTTTATTTCAATATCATCAATATTTATCCTCTAAATTAGTAGAGCTCCATTCCTCCCCTAGCAGGTATTATATCTTACATATGATTTATATTAGATATTTCAATATCCCGCATAAATTGCATTTCCTTATGTTTGGTTACATAAAAATATGGTTAATTAACCCTTTTTCTACCGACGATACTTATAAGTATTACTCACTTTAAAATTACATAAAATAATCATTTTTTACGAATACTCTGACGATACTTAACAGGAATATTCTTTTAAAGCCACTCTTCCAAGATATACGGCAGCATGGGTCCTAAAATGATCATTTTAGTGGGGAAGGCGAATAGTTTTATAGCAGAAATTGCATTTTCATAATGTGGTAGATAAAGGGTTAATCTATAAATTCTTAACAACAATATTTTTTAATTTTTTTACTAATACTTTTCAAAAAAAATTATCACACTGTTAAAAAATGTGTATAAAATTATACACTATGTATAAAAAACAAAACTATTTTTTTAAAATATGTTTAAATGTTTTAATAAATGCAGTATTTTGGTAAAATAACTACACAAAGGGGCAGAAAAACATCGAAAGTTAAAAATACTGAGTATAATTACATGATAAAATTTGGAAATATACAGCAGAAATTTCTATCTGACTTGACACAACAACATGGCTTTTATTCCAGTAAGATTATATTAAATTTGAAAACTCCAAATGACATCAGTGCTTTTCTTTTGGTAAAATTTAAACTTGCGTATATTTTCGATAGCAATAAGTGTAATCAAGTCATCAAGATATATATTATAAATGCGAAAGTATGTTTGGATGTTTGGTAGTCTTTCACGGAAAAACAACTGAATGGATTTTAATGAAACTTTACAATAATATAGCTTATCCATCAGAATAACACATAGGCTATAATTTATAAAGATATTGTGTGAAGTTTCCAAAATATAACGATAAATGTCAAGAAAGTAGGAAAAAATTCTGCCATTTGCAAAAACGCCCGTAACAGCATATATCTACCTTTTTTGTGTGAAGGAAAGTTTTCCGTTTTGTTTTATCTACGCCATGCCTCAGCGCGCTCTCGCTTTTAATTTATTCCGTTGATCAGTGTAATCACTATTTTTTTATTTCATAATAAAACTAGATTTCGAAAGGGAGAGGTGGTGGCAAGATTTTAACATAAAATAAATACAACAAAAAATAATATTAATATATTACACTTCACAAGATATGAATTATTTACACTACTTTAAGCGTTCATTACACATGTGTTACTTTTGCTGAGCAGATACCAGTTAGAAAGGTGCTTTCAAAAATCGACTGACAAAAATTACGTGTAGTTGTAAATAAATAAAAATCCCTTTTATCAGCTATTAGATCTACAGACTTAAAATTTAAAACACATATGTTTTTTGTTTTTTTTGTTCAGTTGAGATATGCAAAAAGCTTCTTTTTTTTTAATTTGCAATTCACGCAAAAATAACTCATTAAAAACTTCTTTATCTTTCAATCTGTATTGTTTAATTTTTCAATTCACCCGTGTGAAGAACGGATATACCAGCAATATAATATAGATAAAATATTGTATATCTATACACGAGATTTTCTCTTTTACTGCTACTTCTTAAGCAAACGGTATGTCACAATTATTTGCTAAATGAACATTTTTAATCAATTGTATTATTTTAAAACTTAAGAAGGAAATTATTGTTAAAATAATGAATATGTTAGAGTTTTGTAAAACATACTTTTTTTGTCCAATACGAGTTTAAATAATTTACTAAACATACTGGAATGAAAAACTATGAAATTAAAATAAAATATCAAAATGTTTTTATCAGATAGTTTTTTTTTTCTTTTTGAATGCTTTTTTCATTATATCTAAATATATATCTAGGCTTTCCCCCTTGCTGTTTTTTTATAACTTACACACACACACACACACACATATATATATAATAATTATTCAAGCATTAAAAAAAGCAATCGTTTCAATAGCTATCTGTAAATTTTTATTTTATTTTTTACATACAAAAAATGGATTTTAATTAATATATATATATATATATATGTGTGTGTTTTTAAAATGATTATTTCTATAATTTCATTATTAAATTAATTATTTGCTAATTAAAAAGTATATCGTCTATTAGTTTGGATAAAAATACATTTTAGAAACATTTTTAAGCTAACTATATGTAACGATTGATCGATTCATGAAAATCTGAAATTTATTTTATTATTTTAGTTCCTTAGAAACTAACTATTATTAAAAAAATGATGAAAGTTTTTTTTTTTTTTACTCTTAGCATCAGAATCATTTTCTTTATATTGCTTCACATTAATAATTTTTTAACTAACGCAATATTGTTTTTAATAAGTCATGCATCGAAATTTGAAGCTATATCTCATCTGTGAGAGGGAGGGGAAAAGAGAACAATAATTTTACACTAAAAAAAAACCTCACTTGCCGAACTAGAGAAAGGGGAAAGAAACCTGTCTTAAATCGAAAATATCTGGAAAAAATTTCGAAAAAAGAAAATTTAATGACAAAATTTTAGAAATCTCTCACATTGCGCGCTTATAAATGCACACACACATAATTGCTGGCGTCATGAAGGAAAGAGAATGCCCTTGCAACGCCGGGCCATGCACCTAGTTTAATATATATGCACTCAAAATTTAATTAAACATGTTCACCTTTATAAAGCAAATAATGTTTAGTGAGTATTCCAAAAAAAAAAAAAAAATCTGAAGTATAAAAGAATATTTAAGGTATCCGACTACGTTCGGAACCGTGATTTTGCAAAAGCGTATAAATGGATAATATTTATGATATTTAGTGTCACTTAGATCAGAAAATGTATATAAAATTGTTTTAATAACAGTATTACAAAAAAAAAAAAAAAATTATTTAAGTGCAATATTTTGACAAAAAATGAGCATAGAATGACCCATTTTCAAAATATTCTCCTTTTGTGAAATCTGCTTCTGTTATAATAATATGTCTATAGCTCAGACCTCTGTACACAGGTTCCACTAGAACTTTCGAAATATATAACTTAGAAGTGGGTTTATCCATGTTTTACGACAACAGAGGGAAGCAATTTTAAGAAAAAAACGTCGATAATTATTTCAATTGGTCGTAACTCTGAAAATAATGTGAATTTTTAAAAAAAAAAAAAATAGTTCAGACTCTCTGGAGAAGTTTTTACTTTATAAAAGCACACACACACAAAATATTATCGGTTATTATTTTTCACAGTATCACTTAAACGGTTATCACAGCCCTTTTCTTAAGGAAATGGCAACCCTTAAAATAGTTTTATTAAATATATATACGAGGGATGGAACAAAAGTCATGGAAACTATTTTTTTTTTCTTGAAGATACCAGTCCGGTTGGAAAATTCGACACATACAGACGAAAGGACAAGGTGTTAACTACATATGTGCACAATGGATAGCACTGAAATATCGTAGCCCACTAATTAATTACGGTAGCATATACAGGACAATATGGCCTTCACTGTGCAAAAGAATGACAACACAGTACACAGAAAGTTTATGTGACAAACATGGGCCTAAAGACCATCAATGTAGTCCCCTGCTACTGTCACCACAACGATGTGGGAAGCACTGAATACCATCAGCGTCAGCATTTGCAGCACCACGTTGCTCATCACTGGTTGACACACGTCCTTGCTGAAACTTTCCAAACCCACTGTGTACGGTATGGTAGGGCATTATTCCCAAGGGCTTTCACTAATTCACTGTGACATTCCATCGCATTTCTCCCTCGGAGAACGGCTATTTTGATGTAAGTGCGCTGCTCATCACGTGTTACCTCCATTTCGCACGACACTCACCAACTGACTGTTTTCACAGTCCTCGCTGAGCCCACTACCAGCTATCACAGAGCCATCTGTTCTTTTGTATACACACTATGCCTGCAGAACTTCCAAACGACACATATACGTTTGTGATCCGTTCACATATCTACAAAAAAAAATAGTTACCATGACTTCTGCCCCGACACCATCGTATAAAAGATGTAATCCTATAAAAGATAAATAACATTTATGATAAAAAAAAGTAAGTACTGTAAATTATTTTTAGAGGCATTTTTCTCTCTCTCTCTCTCTCTCGTCCTCTCATAACATCATAACACTAAGTACTAATTATCTACAATTAGTAACTAATAATTGATTAATATTATCCCTAGCTTTTTTAATTTAATATTTTTATTCTTTCTTCAAACACTACTTAGTCAACCTGAATGTTTTATCTTACTAAATAAAACATACATGTAATTCTCGATATTAATATTGAATGCATAAAAAATGTCAAATGAATTAATGTTAAGGTATCCAATTAGGTTTAAAGATCAGTTTTTCAAAAATTGATTTTCAGAAGAATCTTATTGTTTTAAAGAGCATAAAAAGTCATAATTATTAAATAAAGAACATGTATCAACCATTGGTATTGCAATAAATGTTATTTTTCTGAAATTTTAGTAAAATCTTTTCAAAGTTAAGAAAAGCGCCATAAATAAAAATACATTAGACAGAATGCAATTTTAATTTCATTGTTATACTTTTTGATCCATTTAAAGTGTCGCAAATCGCAGTTCAAAAAGTATTTTAAGAAATAAATATTTTATAAGCATTTAAAAGTAATGTGAATGATTTTTAGTCAAAATTTCGTTTAAGCTTTAAAGTTGCTGTAAAATGTAATAAAATGTATCTAACTTAAAACCTGCAATTTGTTACATTCTAAAGATCTCATAACATACTTGTTATAAATTTCATTGAATTTGATTGGATTGTTTTGGAGATATCCCGTCTTTCATGCACAAATTATCGTGAAAATTTGTTTTCCAAAAAACATAGTAAAAAATATTCTTTTGAGTTCAATAAAGTAAATGCTTCAAAAACAAATTTAAAAAAACTCCTTAGTTTTATATATTAATCCTTCTTCCTCAATATATATATATATATAATATATAATATATATATATATATTGTAATGGCTCTCTAGCCCTAACATCAACCCCGAAAAATCTCTCTTTTAACCTAGTAAGATACCTTAAGTTTGCAAATTTTAAATATTATAACTTTATAAATGCTATTCTTATGTTGAATGCATCAGAGTTATAATGTTATATACAGTGATGCGTAAATGTTAAAACGTATAAATTTTAAATTGTTAAATTTATAAATGTTGAATATTTAAATATAGATACACTTATCTAAAACCTTTCTACGGTTGTGTTTCCATCGTTTTTTGCCTGCTTTTCCTATTTAATTAAATTTCTTTACTTCATCTTTCACGGTTTAGAGGTAATGGAAAATTCCCCCACCCCACTTTTTTTCCATACAAACCGTGTTTTTTTGCATGTGTTTTCACACGGCATCTCAAAGAATGTGCCAACCATGTAAAAAAGAACTCAAATGTATTAAACATTCCAGCTAATGCATTTTTTTAAAATTCTTATATTTCCTCATATTATAAAATTATATAATGTTCTAATGTGAAAGAAAAAAATGTACATACTCCTTTTAAAAAAAAATCCTGCATCAATGAACAAAAAAAAAATATTTAAAAACTGATACCATTTCATTCGAATCTAAATCCTAATATCGGTCCCCTCTTTGCTCCAACTAAAATAGAATGCACATTAAAATAAATAAATCCGAAAAACGGAAATTTAATCATGGATTTCCATGCATTTTATAGCTTCCAGGAAAAGAAACCAATTTCGCTTAAATTTTGCTTGCAAAATCAGCCAAGCATAAAATTCGATTTCTCCATAAATATCACGGTTGTATTTTTAATGCAACGCTATATCGGTCCAGAAATAATAAATTTAAGACACATAAATTCTGATTTTTTTTATTTATGAAAACGACATAGCTATAATTTATTTCTCTGGATTTCTTACATGGCATTCAATTTAGAATTTCCGGAATGTTTCGGTCGGTGTTTAATACAAATACATATGTTGGTATCATTAATGATTGAAGGTTTTATTATTTAAAAATCAAGTAAATATATTTCGATTTAAAAAAAGGACCTAAGATATTCCATTAATGTCATATTCTCTAACGTTGTTACATCATCTAAAAATGCAATAAATACGAAATTAATTTCTTGAAGTATAAAAATAGTATTTTCTGTGCTCGTATTCGTTCATTTTATAATGTACGTAGTTTTAAGTTCGGGTGAAATATTCATTTCTTATGGATAAGTGGTTTTAACATATAGTTTCATTTTGATTACTAATTTAGTAGAGCATTCTGTGACAAGCATGATGTAATTTTTTACATATTAAAGTAAATAGATGATTCTCTATGCTTGAAAAAAATATTGATAATAAGAATAATTAGTGTAACTAATTTGATTTTTTATAAATCAGATTTAAAATGCATATAGTATCCGTAATGATTACTTTATTATGAAACTTCTTATAATTTAGATCTTTAATTTTCTGTTATTTTTTTTATAGGGTTCTTAGGATGAAAACTGTTGCAAGGAGATCCAGTGTAAACGACATCAAATTTCAATTCTGGGTGGATATGCCGCACAAGCAAGACCGTAGATCAGAGGTCTCAAACCCCCGGTTCGTGAACCGGTACAGGCCAGGATCAAATATTACCGGTCCGCACAAGAAAGATTAAATTATTTCCTGTTCTTTACTGTGGTATATTTTTCTTGGGTTTGGGTTACTTTTTATGAAAATCATTTCATATTCCTTGTTAAATCAATTTATATTCATTTTTTGGTGTAGCTATATTTTATTCTGAAGTCACGATTAAATACACAATTAAATTAAAATTATTAAATCAAAACAGTCTAAAATATAAACAATCAACGTCCTTCTCAGCGGCCACGGTAAAATTAACAAACGTTGACCTGTCCGCGGCGATAAAAAGGTTGGGGAACACTGCCGTAGATGACATATAGACAAGCTTATTCAAGATCGAATTGAGAAATTGGAAAAATTTGCGAGCTCCAATATAATACTTCATTAGCATAGTTCCCAGTAGAAACTCAAAAAAGATGGTCCTTGTCTTAACCAAATTCGGGCTTATACATACATGCGTTTGTTAATTCTCTAATTTTATTTTTGTAAATATATATGTGGGAATCCAACCGAAATCTTCCAAAAAGATTGGATTCTTCAGATGGCGGGGTTTTTATGGCGTGGTGTCTAGGGGTTTTAGGGTGTGTTAGTTAATTTCGAAATAAAATAGACAACATAGTTCAAGAAAGAAACTAGTTGAAAACTAAATAATTTATTAAGAATTATAGGGGAGTATTTACATGGGGAATATTGCAAAAGGATAGGAAAGTTAAATAAGCATATTTCGGAAGAATAGGAAAGTTAGATCACATTACTTTAAGGGAGGCAATTGAGATTAAATAGAATTCATTATGGTGCTATTAAGACTTACCGCCTGGCGCGGACGAATGATAGAACACGTTATGGTACTATTAAGATTTACCGCCTGGCGCGGACGAAAGTGCGCTGACGCGCGAAACATGACTTCTCTCGACGAATGTTAGTGGGCCTCCGGCGAAAAAGGTTCATGTCGGCGTTTTTAAAAAGGACGCTAGATGGCGTTGATGTAGAATACTGTTTTGATCAGAATTGCCGACCTCGGTAAATGTGATATGATCTAACTTCTTACAAATGGAATATCCTACATATATATATATATAAATATTTTATATTTTAATAAAATATGTAAGTAAAAATTTACCATCTGTGTATGCGCATTATTCCATTCATTGAAAGTTAAAGTCTTGACCTAATTAACCGTTTCATGGGAAGATTACTTTCCGTCTACATGATCTTACAAAATACAAATGTGATTTTCGCAAAACCCATTATAATGTATTGACTTTGACGATGGGGGAAGACTAATTCCCATGGTAATCTTTTATTTTTTTACTGACCTAGCCATCTTAAATAGTTTCATATTGTGGCGAGTGAACAAAAGAAGCAAGTTTAGACCAGCTAACATTCCGTATAGCATAAGCTCGTTGGCTAATAGACCGATATTCCTCAAGAAAAAGGAAGAGACGTCTTGCTAGCTCCCAAGTAAAGAAGTGTGTAGTGCCGGTTGATGTGCGCTTTGCTAGAGTGGGAAATCATATGCCAAAGATGGTTTCCAACTATAGACGATGTAGGAAATATAGCAGAAAGAGACAAGTAAAAAGGACTCGCTACAAGTGTGCAGAGTGTGATATCCTACATTGAAACATGCTTCTCGTCTCTCTTTTCGAGGGAAATAATCCCCATTAAATTTAATTTTCTTTATGACGGTGAATGGTTCCTTGGGAAGTATTCTTCCTACCCCTAAAATTGAAATGTTAACTGCGAGAAGTTCAAAAGAAAAATAAATGGCCCACGAAAGAGTTAAATATGAGACACTATTGTAGCCCTTATTTGCACTTTATGGACCCTTAATTTTTTTTCTTTTACTTTTACCCCATGCAGGTCGTCGTAGGCCCCTGAGGGTCGATATAGACTACTTTGGAAATCACTGAGCCATGAGGTCAACTATTTTTAGGAATGGGATTAGATTCTAGTTGATACATACCTGGAAAGAGTAGAGAACACGAAATTAACCCCTTTAACATCATTAAACGGAACAAGTTTGGAGGGAACAGAGTTCTTATTTGGGCAGGGGAGTGTACTTTAACACTTTGCTTTTAATTGCTTTTTATTTACTTTAATATTTTCCAAGAAGAAATTTAGCCCAAATAGCATATGTTTCCTTTTTTTTGTTAGGAGAATAACTCAAAATAAATAACAACTGGGTACATAAAGAAACAAATGCATGTATTTCTTTGGATGAATTCATGACTCTAAAAAAGGGAAACATTTATTTTCTCGAAATGAACTCTTTACATTCTTCAAAAGAATTTTAAGAATTATAATGGTTTTCTCTCAAACAAACCATATATTTACCTCGTTTCGGCATTTTTTGTTAAACATAAAATTTTTGAGACAATTTAAAAAATTTTCTTTCCTACTTACCGAAGTGAAATATACATACATCTCAAGCACTTATAGCGATCCATTTGCTGAACTAATACTTGTGGAAAAGCATTCTGGAACACAATTGGAACGCAGTTTGAAACTTTTCAAAACGAAACTATTTTTCCCCTAAAATGCTATCATATTTGAACACAAATAGCTTTATATGGTTTTTCAAAACTGAATCTTTAAAGGAAATGAGTCATCATTTCGAGTACTTTTTTTTTTGAAAATGTAGAATTCTTTCTAAAAATAGCTTTTCACATTGAAGCCTTTTCCGCGTTTGAAGTCTTTATAGAAATAAACGGAAATTCACATTTAGAATGACAGAAAAGTGACAATTCCTTTAAAAAAATATCTCCTTTTAAATATAGATAAAAGTAAGTGGTAGCTTGAGATTCTGGAATATGTTAAACCGGCATATTTTAAAGGCACTCTTACGGATCTGAAATTAGTTGAGATTCCCTTTTATTTTAATTCACTAGCAAGAATTTTAAATGAAATTTTTTCATTAAAAAAGCTTAGCTATGTTTTAGAACAGAAAGTACAACTTATTTTAGAGTTAAATGGTTTTTTAACAATAAAATACTTAGAGAAGAAACTAAGTGACTGTGAATTTTAAATCTCCGTTGTATTTTAGTTTTGAACATTTTGTGGATGTGTGGAAAATATTTCAAAGAGAATTTTTATACTCATGGAAATTAATAATAATGAATTATTTTGATATAAGCTCTTTTGAATTATTTTTGCAAAATACAAGCGATTTCTTTCTTTCTTTTTTTATTTTCTTATTCCTCCAGTAAATGTTTTTATATATTTATCATTATTTAACAATACATTTTAAATCTATGTTTTTGACTTTTGAAAAAAGTTACCAATAAGTTAAAAAAATATTTTGAAATGATGTAAAATTAATGTTAATTTCTTATGTTAAAAATAAAAATACAGCTGTTCCAGAAGTAACTGTTTACTGCAAAATTTGAAAAAGGTAAAGCTATGTAGTTGTAGCTCGGAGTATTGAATGAAGTTAATTTTTTTAATGACATTAATTTTTTTAATGACATTAATTTTTTTTAATGACATTTGAATCCTTTTAAGTTATTAGCAATAATTTTAGCATAATTTTCCTTTTAATTTTGATAAAATATGAAATTTAAAAATTTGTGAAATTTGAAATTATAATAATTTAAAGTTGTATTCTTTTAAAAAGAAAAATAAAGCTGTTTTTTTTAATTATAACTTATAAATTACTTTTTATAAATTATTCAAAATTACTTTTTGTTTTAGAAGCGGAAAGAATTATTTTTGCACATAAAGTACACATAAAACTTGAATTACTTGAATCCTACTTCATAATGAGCTTTTACATTCCAAATACAGTTTTAAATTAACATATTCATCTCTAAAACTTAGAGATTTAAAACATTAAGAGCAAAACTAGATTCCATAGAAAATTTTATTATTATATTTAAACAAAAATGCTTATATATGATCCTTATAGGAGAAGCTTTTACTAAAATGACTTCACAGTTAAATTGTTTTTAAACTCTTTTCAAAATGTAGAGTTTGTTGGCCTAAAGATATCATATTTGTTAGAATATTTTTACAAGTCTTTCCATGGTCTATATGGTTTTTGTACTCAAAGCAATATATGAGTCAGTTCCCTTACATTTTCAGAAAAATATTCTTTCTTGAGCATTAAAATATCAATAAACAAAATGAAATGGAATCTAACAACTCTGAAACCTGAATACTTGTCGTTTTTATTACCTTTTTTCTAAGAACTTCTGTAGTGGCATAAATATGTTGTTCCATGTTAGAGAATTTTGAAAAGGTTTTTGTCAATTTGTCTTATACTTCAACATCGAAATTTATTTCACTGCTTAACGTCGTCACACGCACATTTAAAAGATAATTTCAAAAGCGGAGAAGTTTTCAGTTTTAAAATCTTTACCATTTGTTAAAACGCAAATGGTGAATTATTTTCAAGTTTAACTATTCTTTCGTGACATAAAGTCAAGGCTTACTGCCTAGAGTTTGAAGATAATGCTAAATGTTGTGACTTAACAGATGTAGATTGTTAATTAAGTTTTTACAAACTTATATTACTTTGACTCGTTTTTATTTAGCTTAAGAATTTTCTGAAATATTTCTGAAAATATTTCTAGATCATATAAAAATACAAAAAATACATTCAGTATAATAACAGAAATGCATCATAAAGTTGGGTGTTTTAAAAAAAATACTTCTAACACTTTAAAAATGTAAATCAAAAGAAAATTAAGTAAGCAGAAAGTAATTGCGAATTTTTTCACGTTTAGTTATTGGAAAAAGATTTAATGATGTGTGAAATTATTTAGTACAATATTGGTACAGAGAATTTTAAGTTTTGAAAAATTTATTAGTAAATTAAGATGACACAGTACGATTCAATTGACAAAATTCGGTCAAAAAATCAAATCTAATTTTCTTAGCCTAAATTATTTTTCATGTACTTTTCTACAAACTCACAAAATTTGAAAGCTCTAAGTTTAAAAAACACAGAGTTGTGATAACTGTTACGTTTGTTTTTATTCACATCCAAATAACAAATCAAAACTTTAAACTGACTTATCTCGGAAAGATAGAAAAACTCGTTTGTCTTCATTTAAAATGCTAAGGCTTTTTCTCCATTGTGCCTAATATTTCGAAATGTTTTTCACTTATTGCTAATATTACATGGAATAAAAGTTGTTATGCATTTTTGAATCAAAGCAATACTTAGTTTTTAAAAAAATAATTGAATTTAGAATTAACAGATTTTATAAGAAATTTTCAATAAGCATTCATAAAAAGAAGTATTGTGCGAATACCAATCATGTTATCGCAAAACCCATACCAACTTTTGTTAAACATAGTTTGACATAATTGTATAAATCAAACTTTATATATTAACGTTTTATATATTACTTAATACTTGCGGGGACTACAAGTATTAAGAATTGCGAAACGTATCGGAGGATTCAGGACGAAAATGAACAAAAATATCCCTTTTAAGGAATCCGAATACGTTCGGAACTGTGATTTTAAAAAAGCGCCTAAATGGATAATTTTCAGGATATTTAGTGTCACTTAGATTAGAATACATGTATAAAACTGTTTTAAGGACATTTTGACAAAAAAAATTATTTAAATAAATATTTTGGCAAAGAATTAACTTAGAATAACCTTTTTTCAAAACGTTCTCCTTTTACAAAAAATGCTTTTATAATAATAATATTTTTGTGTGTGTGTGTGCTTATATAAAGTAAAGACTTCTCCAGAGAATATGAACTAGGAATTTTGAAAAATTCACATTATTTTCAGACTTACACCCAACTGAAATAATTATCGGCGTTTTTTTCTTAAAATTTCTCCCCTCTGTTGTCGTAAGACATGGATAAACCCACTTCTAAGTTATATATTTCAAAAATTCTAGTTGAGCCTCTGTACAGAGGTCTGAGCTATATACAGGCAAAGCATTATTATAATAGAAGCATTTTTCACAAATGGAGAATATTTTGAAAAAAGGTTATTCTAAGTTAATTTTTTGCCGAAATATTGTATTTAGATATTTTCTTTTGTCAAAATGTCCTTAAAACAATTTTATACATGTATTCTAATCTAAGTGATACTATATATCATGAAAATTATCCATTTATGCGCCTTTTTAAAATCAGGGTTCCGAACGTATTCAGATAGCTTAAGTGATTTTCATTGTACCTACTTAATACATGCAAACGGAGAGTTTCATAACAACTGAATTCATAAGCAAAAGGTGACTTTTTCTCAAACTTAATAAAATCAAATCAAATAACCCTTTATATAATTTCAAAGTATTTCCTAGATATACATTTGTCTAAAATTAGAAATAGAGAAATTTAAAGGCACATTTAATTTAAAGGCCTTTCTAAAAATAATCATTTACCGAAATTTTTTCCTACCAACTTCTTTGAATACGAAATCACGTCTAAGAGAAATTTGCTTGTAACTGTTAATGTAAAATGTCCCAATATTTTTTCAATCACTATCTATTCTTGTTGTTCGGGCACTTTCATTTCATGCCTTTTTCAAGTTTCAATAAGAACCGACAGTTTCATAACCAGATTCTACGTTTATTCTATTGAACTACTATTGTCTAAAAACGATATTCTAGAAGATTTCAACTTTAGTGTGAAACTGTTATGATGTAATGTAGAAATAAAAAAGAAAGATTTTCGTATTAAATATGAAACTCATCATTTAAGTATTGTTATTATAAATCTCTTATTTTAAACTTTAACGTATTAGTTCATCCAGAAAACTATTGTGAACTTAATTAAGGAAGGTATCCGACTACTTTCGGAACCTCGATTTTGCATAAGCGTATAAATGGATAATATTTATGATATTTAGTGTCACTTAGATTAGAAAACGTATATAAAATTGTTTTAAGAATATTATTACAATAAGAAGTTATTTAAGTATAATATTCTGGCAAAAAGTGAACATAGAATGACCCATTTTCAAAACATTTTCCTTTTATAAGAAATGCTTCTATTATAATAATATTTTGCCTGTATATATCTCAGACCTCTGTACAGAGGCCGAACTAGAATTTTTAAAATATATAGTATAGAAGTGGATTTATCCATATTTTACTACAACAAAGGAGAGAAGTTTTTAGTGAAAAACGCCGATAATTATTTCAATTGTTGGTAACTCTGAAAATAATGTGAATTTTTTCAAAATTCCTAATTTAGACTCTATAGAAGTCTTTACTTTATATAAGCAAAATATTTTTATTATAGAAGCATTTTTTATAAAAGGAGAACGTTTTGAAAAAGGTTATTCTAAGTTCATTTTTTGCCGAAATATTGTATTTAGGTAATTTTTTTTTGTCAAAATTTTTTTCCTTAAAACAATTTTATACATGTATTCTAATCCAAGTGACACTAAATATCATGAAAATTATCCATTTATGCTTTTTTTTTAAATCACGGTTCCGAACGTAGTTGAATACCTTAAGGAATTAAAATAAATTCATTCGAATACAAGAAAATCAAAATTTTGTCGGAATCCAAGAAATCAAAAACCATAACCCATTTTGCATAGCTTAAAGCAAAAAAAAAATATATATATATTTTTCTATAAATTAATTGAGCCTAAGAAATGCACCTTCTTTCAAAGGCGTACTAAATGGCACTCTATGATTTACACAAAAGCAAATATTAAACAATATCTTAGATTAAACTGAAACTACATTATCCATGTAATGTAAATAACACACTTTCGATTACTTCAGGTACATTAAGGTATGATTTAAAATCACTGTTATTGTCCTTAAAATTGATTTTATTTCAGAAGTTTTTAGTCTTTGTTTCCTATTATGAGGCATCTATTAACTATACTTTCCTTTAAAGTCCCTTAACTTGGTTGATGTATTTTAACAAGAAAAATAAAAATAAATTTATAAATTTGACCACAAAATTTTAATTTGCCGTGTACTTATTTTTAAATTTTAAAATGCTTTTACGCAAAAATTTAGCCTTACATTAAATCGGATATAACAAGTAGTAGATTGAATTTATACAAGTAAATGCTATAATTCCAGTTCCCTAAAATTTAATCAATAAATAATAATTTTCTTTCTCTCCATTAATGAATAAATAACCTTTAACTTATTCAAAAGAAAAATGTAAATGATATGAAGATAATAATGTACTAGCAAAATAGAGCAACCCCGTTATATTTTTATTTTCTGCAGATATAAAAGAAGTGATTAAGTTATTATTTTTATCATGTTCTGACCCCGTTTCTTTCTTTTTAATATTCGATTGTAGTTAACTGTCTATACAAGGTATTTCTGATGGCCCTGGTTAACATAAAAGATCATGCTCATGTGTTTCAAAAGAATTGCTGCACATAATATTCATGTCATTTACTTTAAAATGTTATTACATCTATCAAAAAATAAAAATAGGCTGAGGTCAAACAGTATAAGATTAAGAAAGTATGCACAATGAATACCGTTTTATTAAGGATTATAAAATAAGTCAAAAGAGACAGCTAGAGAGAATTTTGCGTAATTTCCCATTCCAAGAATATTATCAGTGCATTAAAATCTAGTTTATTTAAGGACAACTTGAAAGAAAAATCAAGTCTAGTAACTAAAACAACATTTAATAGAGAAAATACGAACCAAAGGAAAGTGTGGAATAAAATTAATTTTAAGGGCTTGACTCTCAATCCTTTTGAAGTTAGTGAGCACTGAGCTCTAATATTTTCTGCATGGAGCACCTACCATACAGCATTTAAGTAAAGCTAATCAATTTTTTTTGAAATCTAGGACTCAGTGAAAAAGAGAATACTGTTCGTAAAATAATTCCATTGCACTGAGTTATCACTCCATTATGGCTACCAGAAAATTTTAAGTTTTTAAGTAATAAGGGTAATTGCTCATGCACATATAGGGGAAAACGTGATTGACGGGGTTTTAACGTAGAATGATAGTAAGAATTTGGATGAATGTAGCGAGTCTAAGCGAAACTCTTGTATTTGTGAAATATTTAAAATCTACTACAGTGAGGCAAATATCAGGTAAAAGTTCGTGTCTGATTGGGTGAAATTATGGTCAGTATCAAATAATGAAGGATCAGGCGTGTAATGGGTCTATTCGCGTTCTTCCAACTAATCCTCTTGGGGAATAATGGGTCTTTAAATATTATTCTATTGAAAATTTTCCTCTTCCGAAGAAGATGTGATTAAGCAAATTAATGCTTATATATAAAGATTAACTTTCAAGCTCGAGAAGGAGAAAGAGGTTAGAAGCTAACTGGGTTATAAGTAGTAATTAACGTAAAGTTAGGCGAGCGTGCTTCGTAGGTAATTTGATTAATATTAATCAAATTATATCGATTATCGGTTATTATTAATCGATTACCGGTTAATTTGGATTTTGATCAGTTTGAATTAGATTACTTTTGAAACTATCTGGAAGTATTGCCTGGAAGTATTAAGTGTAATTTATCCGATTTATTATTAAATCTTCTAGTTTCTCGTCTGCCTCACTATTGCTCCCCACACTTAGCAATTGGTGCATTTCTTAAATTGGGTGGTTTGATTTGTGTCGTTATTGAGGATTGTTAATGAATATAGTTTGTATTGATCTCACACTAATGGATGGCTTCTGCCATCCATTACAGGAGAAATAGAGGAATCTATGGAATTGTAAAAGAAAACGGAATGGTAATAGTGTAGGAAATTTCTGCAGATCTATATAAGTATAGTCTCAAACAATCTTTGGGAACAGTATTCATAGAATTATGCGTCGTATATGGTATGCAAGCTGAAGGCCAGTGTGGAAAAAATTACCGTCAATAGAAATCAAAACAAAACTTTTAAATTTATAACTCAGTTGTAGTTCTTTTCTCTTAATCGCGTGGTTCAAAATGACGAGGTCGTGAATTTAAATTAAATTAAATTAAATCAAATCAATTCAGGAACACACTAAGACGAGTGAGCGCAGATAAATAATCCCGCAGTGGTTCTTTTTTTCTAAATTTTTCAAATTCTCGTAATTATTTGCTTTAATATTAACCATCGTTGAAAAATTTTGCTTCGAAAGACATGGAGAGGAAAATAATAGTGATGCTCTTAGTGTTATTTACAGATATCCAGAATAGTTCAGAGTATTTTCAATGAATTAATTTCAGCTTAAAAATTATTTTATATTCTGTTGACTTATATGCAA
>BMAV01003420.1:163306-174937 GCA_019973955.1 Trichonephila inaurata madagascariensis
TGTTGATCTAAGTAGGAAATGACTTATAAAAACTATTTTTTTATATTACTTGTTTTTGTTTTTTTATTGATGCAAAAAGCGTTTATATATTTTAAGTCAATTGATGTTCTCTAGGAGATTCAAATTTTAATATATCTTGCAAATATAATGCCGAGCTTTTTTCTAATTTTATAAATATATATGTTTATTCATCACATTAGTAAGTTTTATACACTCAATTCAACCATTTTGTGTGATAAAAAAATCTTTTTAATTAATTTATTCGTGCGCTCTGCGCGAGCATACATGCTGAAGGAATTTGTGGGTTCTAATAAAGCTTTATCAGGTTTTTTGGATATTTCTTATTATTTCATAATTTTTTGAAGAGATGGCAGAAACAGACCAATGAAGTATAATTACTGTTTATTTCTATAATATTTTTTTCTGATTTTTCCTGAGATACAATTTAACTAGGAATATTACAAACTTAAAATATGCTAAAAGTTTTGAAAATGAAATTTCACACTGCACTAATCTTAAAAACTCTAATTAAATTATTATATAACATGATTTTTCTCTCTTGAAATTACTCTTGAGGTAAATAGGATGAGTTTTTTGACTATATAAAATGAAATGTGATCTAAGTAAATTCTCGGATTCTTTGTACAGTGCAAATCGTAATAGAAGAATCTTAAATTGGCTGGTCGGATGACATGATTCTAAAATTTCGAATTTCTTATCCACATCGTATAACAGTTATTTTTCAGAAATGATTCCAGCCACTGACAAAGGAATGAGATCTGCAAGTGCTATGTGTATTATTTTAGAAAGATTCTTGAATTCGGATCCGTAATGAAAGGCTCACGGCTTGCATCAGATTATATAATACAATAAATATACACTGTGCCACACAAAAAAATATGTGCACCCAGAAGGAAACAAGATACTATCACGAAACTTAACATGCATGTCGTGTATAAAGAAATACGTAAAAGATTACAAATTGTGAACAAAATGTTTTAATAAGAATATATGGCAGAAAAAGTTACAAGTTAATAGGTAGTAAATCCCCATCTGACAGTTATACAAGCCAAAACACGGAGTGGCATTGAATCAGTGAGGTCACCTATGATCTCTTGCAGAAGATAAATACATAATCTTTGCAACTGGGCAGTTAATTTGCTAGAATTCCGGGATGGTTGTAGTTGCCTTCCAAGCACATCCTAGACTCACTCTATTGGTGAGATGTCTGGTGACCTGGAAAGCCACCTGAGTGCGTCAAATCCTTAAAGGCCTTGTTGTCTAATGGCTCATGGATGACTTAATAGCAAAAGAAGTACAACTGGCGAGGCGTTAAAATCTCGTCCATGCAACTGCATACCGTCAAAGTGCGTTGAAGGACGACTAGAGGTGATCGCGAGTGTCCCAACAAATCACTTCCTATACTGCTATACCTTGTGTAATCTCCGTATGCTTCTTCACAACAAATGCCGTATCGGACTGGTGGCCTGGCCGCTTCCACAAGCGTATGCTCTGGTCATAAGCATTGAGAATGAAAGTCTCGTTACTGAAAATCATATCCTCCAATCGGTCATGCTCCAGCTAGCCCGAGAACGGCGAAAATCCAATCGACACTGCCTATGATGTGGAGATAATGGAAAGCATCTTAATGGTGGTTGACTCCTTATACCTGCGTCGGCCAGTCGTCACCGAATGGTTTCCCTTGATACCATCGGATGTTTGGAAGGTGGTTAATGACTTTGAGCCTATTTTAGTGACGGTGTTGGTGAGGACGTGGTCACTCTTAGGATTGCGTGATAATTGCGCGCATTTGTGCATCTGGGACATCCTGACCCTCCGCTACGGTAGATTCTCCCTTCTGAGGTCCATGGTGCCAAAGCAAATCAACTACCATATCACTTCAACCGAGGTGGCAACCAATACTCGACCAATCTGCACCTCTGAAGCCCACTATACACCCCTTCTCAAAGTTCGATAATTGTTTGTACTGTCACGAGTTATGACTCTAAGCCATCTCTAGTCCCAATACCGTCCATCCAAGACGACAGATTTTTTTAATAACCCTATGGCACGAGCAATGATACTTTTAAACTCTCTTAGCTGCGCAACTCATATGCGTACAGCGTGTTTGACGTTGTCTTATTAGCATCGAAATTTTATTCTTTGCATATTCGAATTTAATCTTACCATACTACATTCCTGCCAAGTTGCACGATAATTGCACGATATCGTCTGAATGCATGCATTTTTTGTGACAGAGTGTATATAATAATAGTAGTTATTATTAATGTAGTCATAAGGCTATGTGTACAACATATTATTTTTATATAATAAAACTGTTACATATTTCATCATAAGAATTGTTCTAAATCTTTGAATTTCTTAATTGAAGGCATTTAATCTGAAATTAATCCCTGCTAAAGCCAAAATTTAAATTAAACTCATGAAAAACTTACACTTTTTGGGTACTGATCACAAAAAGAGAAAGAAATCAAGTGTAAAAAAATGATACTTTGTGGATAACTCCTTATCATTCTACATTTTTCACAAAAAATTCTCTGTAGTTCATTCACATTTTTTCTAAATTTTAATAATTATTCAAAGAGAAATTCGATGTATAAGTGGCTCGTTATCATTGACTACAAATGCGCAGTAAAAATTATTTTTGAATGCACATATCTCATAATGAATATTCATTATCTTTATTTCAAACTTACTCGTATGTTTAATGTTTTTCTTGTACATTGCCTATGTTTTAATAAGTTCCATTAAATTCAAATGCAAATCCTAAACATCACGATTATAATTATTATCATTATTTTGTAATTTTTCCAAAGAAATGAATGAATCTTGTAATGTTTGTATGACTTTTGTGGCAACCGCGACTCACATAATTTAATAGAATTTTAATTAAATTTGATTAAAATCTCAAATATAATTATACCCGTTGTGACGAAGCCGATCTCTTCCCCTTATTTGCTAACAGATCCCTTGCCCCTTGCCGACAGACGTTGCGAAAATTCCAGACATTTCCCTAATTGCCGGGAAAGAATCTCGTAACTGGGTGGTCAAAGTTTCGGACCCTTTTTCCCAGGCTGTCCGGACTGTCAAAAAGAGATGCCATAACATTGTGTTTTCATTTTCCCGCTTTTCGGTGAATACGGCGCGTCTGAAAACTAACAATGTGCTCCCAGTCATCGGCGCCCATTGGGTAAGAGATCAAGAGAGCTGAGACCGACAGGGCGGCAAAAGAACAAGAGATGACAGAAGGATGATTAGGAGAGATAGAGAGGATATAAGGAGGGCGAGAGAGTCCGGACTGGAGACTGGATTTTGAAGGGAACCATTTAGACGTCCTTTGAGCGATAGGAAAAAGCGATAACGAGCCCGCGAAGTACGGCGGTCTCCGAACTAGGAATATCCGGGAACGGTTTGAGTCCCCATCAACGAAAGAAAGCGATACTTGAACCGCGAAGTAAGGCGGATTTTGGAACGGTAGAGAGTGCGAAAGAGCACGGCGAATTTGGAGCCAGCGAACTCACTCATACTCGGTGTGGAATTACCGAGAGTGAACCCTTTTTACTCACGATTTGAATAGGATTTTTCTCTAGCGGGTGAAGTTACGCCATTATTTTATGTGAAAGAAACTCAAAATCTGTGGACCTTTTTGCTATTGAATTGTGAAAGAATATTCTACTCTGATTTTTTTTGATGATTTTCTTACTGAGAAATAAATAGTTTATCCAAGAGCTGTGTGAAATCATTACACCGTTGAGAGGTTTTCAAAGCCGAATTCAAGCTAACTATATGTTACAATAATTATTCTTATTCTATGATCTCTAACTGAAGTTTTCTTACAACTATGCTGTAATACACTTTCATATAACTTTAGATCAACTGGTTCATTTATGAATTCCCTGCTGAGCTGTTTTCCAACTTCCCTTTGTGTTATCCTCTCAGCAACTTCAGAACAGCCGAGTAACGACCTTTTATCAATCCCACCTCTATTTATTGCACTTTCTGCTTCAAAAATATTGGACAAAAAGGCTGATATAGGTCTAGGGCAGGGTTTACCAGCCTTCGGTGTACGTGCCAAAGTATGGCACGGCTGATCTATAACAGTGGCATGCGAAGACTTATTGAAAAATAAAAAAAATTGAAAAGATAATAATAAGTTCCAATTTTTTTAGTTTTATTGAAATGCGGTTATATAAGACAAAAAATACATCTAAATGTATTTTAAATATACTTAATTGCATTACACTAAAAAATTATTGTGTAGAAAATGCTCTTTCATTGTTGTGTGGCTGGCTTTCCAAAGGAAGTGCACTCGTGAGGTTTTGTAATTTGATGGAGCCTGTTTTAATGTATTTGGAAGAAAACAATGGACTCCAGTGAGTGTTTCCTACACAAAAATGAAGATTGGCTTTGGGATTTAGCTCTTTTTACCGATACTATGGGACCTTTAAATAATTTAAATACGCGATTACAAAGAAAATATTTTACTTTTCCTTCCCTAATATAGATCAGAATTTGGAGAAAGATTAACTTATTTCACATTAATGCAGGAAAGTTAAGACTACTACGAACCAAGATAGATTTAAAAAGTTAATATCCAATTTGCAAGATTCAGTCATTCATTTCTAATCCTTTTCATAGATCCTTTTTTGGAATTTTTCTGCAAGAGACGTTTTTGAATTGTTCCTCACCTAAAATCCAAATCTAAATTATTGACCTTCAGTTCCATACGACACTGATATGTGTAGCTCTAGTCATTTAAGGTAGTTTCAAAGTCATTGGATATATTTCCAATGATTCTCCTATATCATAAGAGCTAGTTAAATCCGACTTTTTTAATTAAGAGATGAATTTTTTAAATTACTATTTCAATATATGTATTCAGTGCTTCACTATTTCGGAGTTTAGGTATAATATATAATGGAACAATTCGGCTATTAAATGTGTTATCATTAAATGAAGTGAGCAATAGACTTACCACTTCTAATTTAAAATTCTTTTAAAAATTGATAGTACACAGCAAAACATACTATGGAGTTGAGAATGAATTTATGGAATAATTTGTTTTACAAATAAAGATAATGTTTGATCATTTTCAAAACATTTCCCAGCATTAGAAGAATACACGAAATAAGTAATTTAAAGATAATATTTGCACAAATTTTATAGTTAATGCAATGCTTATGACAAACTCATTTCGTGTAAAAAGGCCTTTAAAGATTCTTTTTTAAAATTTTTATGCATTAGTAGTAATTCTGAAGTAAGTATATAACAAACTGCAAAAAGCAAACGAAATAAAAAATTGTAAATACAAAAATACATTTAGTTCTTCCTTGCAACAATGTAATTTCATTGTCTGTAATTTCCAATTTTTATAAAAAATTTCATATTCTTTTAGGACTTACAGCCTAACAAACACACAAAACTCAGTTAATATATAGAAAAGATACATTCTTAAAAGCAGACTATAATATCGTAGATTTTGAAATTTTTCTTTAAATCTATGAGGGAAAAAAAACAATTCCATATTTCTTTATCTGAAAATACGAGAATGCTCCAGAGAGCTTCTATTTTTACGAAATATTTTTTTTCAAAAAAATTAGCACTTACATTTTACTTTTATTTAAATCACAACCTTATAGTTATTATTGAAAATAAATGAAAATAAAAAAGTTACCATAACCCAAACGCTAAATGTTTACAGATTTTATTTTTGACATAAAAAAAAGCTAACATGCTAGTTTTAATGCTAACATTTTTTTGAAGAAAAATTACTTTTCATGTTGCTGGTTTTCTTTTAAAATCCTTTCATTTCTTTAATATTTTAAACCTCTTTTTCCTCTACTGCTTTTATTAAGATTTCTAAAAATATAAAAACATTTAATAATTTTTCACCATCCACATCAACGTTAAATAAGTTTCTTTCATTCTCAAAAATGTGCGATTTTTTTAATAAACAGCTTTGATACTAGGTAACAGTTTTTATTAAAATAAATGAGTGTTTTCTTACGTATTCACGTCACTTCTTTTATTTCAAAATCCTTTCATTTACTTAATTCTTTGAACTTTTTTTTTCATGTTGTGTGCATTAAGAATTCTCAACACATAAACATATTTAATAATTTTGTTTAATCTACATCAAAGTAGGTAACAAAGAAATTGTAAATCCAATTATGCTTCCTCTTTGCAGAGAGAGTTGCACAGACCTGTGTTAATTAACAACCATTAAGACGTTGCGTATTCGGAGATTTACTTTGGTAAACATGCTTCCTATTCACGCTTAACGAAGTTTTTTTTTTTTTTTGAATAAAAAAAAAAAAAAAAAAAAAAAAAAATAATGGGCCATTACATTACTGAGAAAGAAAAGTGACCAGAATATTTCTGGCGTATTTTTTTAATTAGAGCACTCAATAGATTCCTTATTATTTTTTGCTTAAATTTCAGAATTGTAATAATTAAATTATATTTAAATTCTACACTTAGATAATATAAAGTACTTCAATTAGAATAGTTTAATTCATAAATATGTTATCTTGATTTTCCGATGTTCATATGTAAGTTTCTAAACTAAAATATAAATACGCATTTTACTACTGAAACTATAGACATGTTTCACACAGTAGTTTTTGTAGATAACAATTTGGCTTAGGTAATAAAAAATAATACGGAAGTAGTAATTTTAAAATGTTACCACTTTTTAATGCGTGAAAATAAATTATGTGTTTTGACAACTCTAAATTTATTCTACACAACTTTTATTCCTGTCAAACTTCTCACGTTCTTGGTCCCAGCAGTCGATTACCGCATCTAATAGAGTCTGATTTAAAAAAAAAAAAAAACATTGTTACGAAACATCGAAGAAAAAAACAGCAAATCTACAAACAGAATCACACCACACAGCAAATCATCAATAGTTATCTATTTTGCAACTAAATGTATGGTCTGAAAAAAAATGTCGTTATTTTTCATTGCCAACAATTTTTGAATTCCGTATTGATACTTTATTTTTTTCCTGTGAACAAATTAATAGTTCTTTCTTTATATGTTTCAACTATTTTGAACTAAAAAAAATCTAATCTTACAATGCCTATTTTATTGTTTGTATTTAATTCTTGTTAAACTATACTTTAATAATAAAACTGTTAGTCCCCCGAAAGTTCAAATCAATTAAAAAAAAATCAAAACATATTTTTTTGAAAATTTAACAGCTATTAACAAAGCTAAAACCGCAACATTTAACATTCATCTCAAACACTAAACAGAAAGCATTATATTGATTAAAGAAGAAAATAGTTTGTAAGAAAAACTATTAATAATTGACATTCTAGCTAAAGATAACACTTTCAAAATGGAAAATATTTTCTCCCTTTATAAAATTCTCTTTTGATCTTGTGTGTGTCAACATTTTTAAAGTAAAAGAAAAATCGGCAAACTTAAATGCTTTTAACACTCTCTAACATGATATTACGCATTTATCCAACTAACATAAGTTCTTTAAAAAGGGTATTAACAGATTCTAAAATTGCTCGATTTCGTTTCCTTCTGTCCATTGATATTTTTCTTGACAACACAAAATGTTTTGAAATAAATGGAAAGGAATTGACTTTCTATTGATGAAAGTTTCAAATTTCGTGTATAACATGAAAGGTTTCAAATATGAAAAGGCCTTCAAAGGAAGGAAATTTCTACGGACAAAATAATTCTGCATTTTGAAAAATGATAGAAAATAGTTGAAAAGTTGAGTCGTTTTAGTAACATTTAATATTATTTTGCAAAATGGGTTAATATATATTTGTTATTTATTTATGTTTTGGAATAATATTTATATTTGTGAATGAGATGCCATTTCCTATGAAAAAACTGTTCCTCTATTTCCTCAATATGAATTTAATTTAATTTGAAATTTAATATAGAGCTGATGTTTTGTAGCAGTAATGGGCAAACGTTTTTTAGAAGTGCTAAAAAACCATATTTTAGTAGGCCAATATACTGTTTTGTTAAATGTGAAATGAATACTATAATATAGTATATTTTTAAAATTCTTAAAAATTAATGAGATAAACATTAAGCAATGATTCATCAAATAACAAAACAATTGTTTTCATTTAGTTCAAAATTCAATTTTTTCAAATTAAACTTAAAGGCAAATAAATCTGTTTTAATAATAGATATATAATTATATATTAGGGTAGGAGGTAGTTCCAATATTATTCACATACAACCAAATAAGTATGTTTTAATAAATTATATTTATATCTTTATTAGGTTATGTAACGTCGTCACAGTAGTTAGAAAACAAGAAAATTTGTCACAGCCTCATTTTAAAATTTAAACAGCATTTAATAGCTTCATATGTTATTAAAAAGTCCAATAACTATGCCAGGCCGGGCGGACAGTCTTTTTCACTGGAGGTCAATCCTTATTCCGAAAGGCACTCGACAATCCCTTGCTTTTCCGGGCTCCTCTCCAGTTTACTCCATGGCTCTCTGTTTCCATCCAGGGCTCCGTCCGTCTGACTCCAGGGCTCTATCCCTCTGTTTCCATCCAGGGCTCTCTCCAAGTTTTTCTCTCTCCGTCCAAGTCCCTTCTTCTCTGTCCGTCCAAGAGTAACCCCTTTTAAACTCCAGGGGCGGGTCCACCACACGCCCCTCGTCTTCCCCATTGGCAGGCCAAAAAAAAAGGTCTGCCCTCGTCCCCGGGCCACTTTTGTCTCCCATTTGCGTGGCAAACACAAACACATTCCTCGTCTGTCTGGAATCCAAGGGCGCCATAATTCTCATCCAACTTCTGAGACTTCCATTTATCTCACCACCTGGGCCTCATAGCCCTATTCTCTATGCACCGACTTTCATACAGGCTTCGCCTATTCAGGATTTTCATACAGGAATGCCTATTGTCACCGGCATTCTTTAGCCATTGTAAATTCCAGACCAGATGTCTGCGCTTGTCCGAGGCCAAACAACAAACAATGACCCCATGGCCACCTGCTCTTGTCACCCAACGTCTGTTTGGGGCCATAAAACTTCGCTTGAATAGAGGGGTGGGGCTCACCTAAATCGAAGACGTCACAGTTAGTTCCAATATGATTCACATGCAACCTTTATTTTTTAAATTAATTTCTGTGTAAATTATCGATACTATGTTTTGTTCATCGAAAGAATATTGGAACGTTTATGAGTCTTTTTCCATGAGCAAGAAACAAAACACACTGTTAAAATAATTTTTTTGAACATTAAAAATAAGAATTTCTGTACTATTGTTTTAAATTTACGGTGAGACAGTCGAATCATTATGCACCCCCACTGTTTGTCGATTACCGTTTATAAAAAAAAAAAGATATGTTCAAAATTATCTGAAAGATAAATTATTTATATTTCGTCATGAAATGAACAACGAATAAAAATATCAAAGCCTCTAGATTTTTTAATGCTTTCTTTTTCTTTTCAAAAACACTTTCCACGAGTATCAACCTTAAAAATCGATTTATCACGAGCGTCGTGGATGTTGTTTTTGTTCAAGAAGTAACAAAGAAAATTGCTTCGACTTCCTAAAGATTTTGCTTTTAAAACTCTGAATTTAACTAACTTATAGTTTAATTTTAGGAAAATTATTTAACTCAAAATTTGTGATTAATTTTCAAAATTTTTTATAGCTAGTTACACGAAAATATTCAATATAATGTAGTTTCCAGATGATTATTTTTATGTGGATGATTCTTGTTTTTTTTTTTTTTTTTTTTCTTCTTTCTTTTGAATGATTTAATTATTAAGTTCATTCCACTCTACTTTTAGCAAGCAGACGTTGGTTTTGCGGAGTGTAAAAATTCAAGTATTCAAACTTTATATACGTTGAATAATATTTCACGAAGCAAATGAAAACAAGAAATGATACGTTTGGCCAACATACAGTGCTCGCGCGCGTGTATTTTAATACAAGAAGCATTGCATTTTTCAATTCCTACACACACTATTAGCTCATACTTTCTCTATATTTATTTATCTTGGTGGAATTTTCATTCGTTAATAAAATACACTTTAAAGCCCTCAGTTAAGCTGAAATTTTATATACATGATTATTTTGGATGACAATATAATAATTTAATAATAATTAATAAAAATTAATTGATTAAAACTAATTATTTAAATAATTGCAAATACAGCCACGTTTGCATCATTTTTAGTGACTTAGCGACCGTTATGGCGACGTGTGTCAAAACTTGAAAAGGTTTTTCCTCACGTTTTAAAGCATTCAGTTGAACTGAAATTTTATATACACGATTGTTTTGGATGTCACAATGCGATACTTTAATGATAATTAATTAAAATTAATTAACATTTAATGTTGTGATTCTGTCGTATGTATATACATATTTATATTAATTGTAACTATTAATAAAAAGTAGCTAAAATAAAATTTGTCTTTGTTGATCTAAATAGGAATTGAGACTTAAAATTTTTTTATATTACTTGTTTTAGTTTATATCCTCATTAATAATAATAATGCTACTGGAGATCTCTAGATTTAACTGTTTAAATACCGATTTTACTGTTATTGAAAGTTGTTTTTTATTTCCTCTAGTTGAATCTAACTTTCCTTCAGATATTTGCTTTCGCTGTACTTTTCAAATTGAGAATTTTAAGTATGATTGATGATGTATTATTTAGCATGTTCCGATGAAAATGCATAAAAGAGTGATGCTTTTCTGGTTCCTTAATGAAAGATGACATAACACAGAAAAAATTCTGTTTACAATTTAGAAGAATTTAAATCGTCCTCCGAAGCCTAGCGCAATGTTTCCCTGCTCTTTTTTCTCTTCTTTTTTCTACTTCCAATTTTGGTTTTCATTTCAGTTTTTTTTTTCACTTATTGCCATCGATGAAACATAATTTCTTTTTTAGAGGTATCTTTTAATGAAATAAAAGAAGGGTTCAGTTTTTTGTGTGAATTCTTTGAATGTTTTGCGCAGTGACTGGATACGTTAGTAGAAATTTTTCAAAGATAATCGATAGTGAGACTTTACAGATTTATCACGCTCTAACATGATAAAATCTTACAAAAATATATATTAATCCTTTTTATCTCCCGACGGTAACTATAAGTACCACTCACTTTAAAATTATATAGAAAATCACATTTTTACGAATACTCTGAAAATTCTTTGCTAGAATATTCTTTGAAATCCACTCTTCCAAGATATATGGCAGCACAGGTTCTATGATAAGTATTTCAGCGGGGAAGATGAATAGTTTTGTAGCATAAATCTCATTTTCTGCAGATTGCGAAGAATATCATTTTTGTCTCGAAAGAATAGTTAATGTCAAAATTTAAGTGTCTTTATTTTGTAGGTTAATGAAGACCTTAGAAAACGATTTGACTTTTTATTTTAAGTAAACAGTGTTTATATAATTAATTTACAGTTGAATATATTTTATTAATTAATTAGCTCTAACGGAATAAATTTTCCAAAGTTGAGTATTTTGCTTATGTATATCCTTTGCTGAAGGTGACTAGTTTCACAGCAGAAGTTCCTTTTTGAGCTGACAATTGATTGGATTGCGAAGACTGAGATTTTTGTTCCGAAAAAGTAGTTAATGTCAAAAGGTAAGTGTCTTT
>BMAV01003420.1:175037-190190 GCA_019973955.1 Trichonephila inaurata madagascariensis
CTTAGAAAACGATTTGACAATTTAGTTTAAATGAACAGTGTATATAATTAATATTATGTACAGTTGAATAACTTCGTGGTACTTATAAGTACCGACAGCACACTGGGTGTTGGAGCAAGAACGTCCGTTTTTCCGTCCGTTTAGCTCAGTGTTTCTCAAACTGTGGGTCGCGCTCCCTAGGGGGGCGTGATAACCCTACAAGGGGGGCGCGAGTATATCGAAAAGTTGAAAAGAAAAGGTTATTTTTTAAAAAAATTAATAATTTACTGAAAGGAACCAAAACAAAATACATTCTGACATCATAAAATACAGATTAATACTGATATAATGCGCTTATAAATTTATCAGTACTGAACAATGTGTTTCATAATTTAATAATTACCAGTGATCGTATGGGAATGTCATCAAATTATATGCAAAATTTAATACTTATCTTAATAATTTGTACGGTTTAAAATTGTAGTCGTATTGTAGCCTTACGTCAGAGTATATTATTATTGAATTCAATGCATGTTATTGTGTGGAGGAAAATTATGATTGAAAATTGGGTCGCAAATATAGAAAGTTTGAGAAGCATTGGTTTAGCTTATTGTTGTTTTTTGTTTGAAGCGTCACCCTTATAGTGCTGTATAGTTATGCCTTTTTTAGCATTTCTTTTTGCTTGACATATTTTATTTATTTATTTGCTTTTTTTTTATTGTTTTATTTGAAAGTTTTCAAAAAATTTTGAACTTTTTTTTTTGGTACACAATGAAATGAAATATTTATTCTTTTTTCAAAAATTAACAACATTCTAATTTTTTTTTATGTGTAACTGAAATTTAACAATAATTGGAAGTTTTTTAAGGTGGTATTATTATCATTATTATTATTATTATTTCCTTTTCTTAGTAAGTCCGGAAAAAAGAAGCTCAGTCTTCAAGAGGCTTTGGATTTATTAGAAAACCTACCATCTGCAAGCAATCATGTACTAACAGATGATGAAGAAATCGGAGTAAATTATCTGTTGGAATTTTCGTTAGATTCCTAATATGATGAACAAGAGACCGAAAAAGACTAAAACTACAGTAGTTCATGTTAAGAAAATACAGCATTTTCTACCCCATGATGCAGTACTTTTTATAGAACATTCAATCGATAACTCACTCTAGATGCAAAACAAATAATGATTTTTTTTTTTTTTGTATTAATGAAAATAGAAACTGTTTCTTTAAATACAATCAAATTAAGTTTATGTGTAAAAGCTGTTTTTATGTGTAAACAAGTAATATATAAAAAAAAATTAAGTCAATTCCTACTTAGATCAACAAAGAAAAATTTTATTTTAGTTGCTTTTTACTCAATAGTTACAATTAATGTAAATATGTATATACATATGACAGAATCACAACATTAAGTGGTAATTAATTTTTTATTAATTATCATTAAAGTATCGTATTGTCATCAAAAACAATCGTGTTTATAAAATTTCAGTTCAACTGAATGGCTTAAAACGTGAGAGAAAAAAAATCTTTAAAGTCTTGACCCCCGGTTTTCGCTAAAAATGAAACCAACGTGGCTGTATCTGTAATTTTTAAATAATTAGTTTCAATCAATTAATTTTAATTAATTATAAATAATTTGTCGTATTTTTACCCAAAACAATAGTGCATAGAAAATTGCAGCTCAAATGAGTGCTTTAAAATGTGAGAAAAAAAAACTTTTTCATGTTTTGACATAAGTTGCCAAAATGGTCGCTAAGTCGCCAAAAATGATGCCAACGTGGCTGTCTTTGTAATTCTTTGAATAATTAGTTTTAATCAATTAATTTTTATTAATTATAATTAAATTATTGTATTGTCATCCAAAATAATCTTGTATATAAAATTTCAGCTCAATTGAGCGCTTTAAAACGCATTTTATTAACGATTGAAAATTCCACGCAGATAAATATATAGAGAGTGTGAGCTAACAGTAGAAATTGACAAAAAAAGTTAATAAATTTTAAAAATTTAATTATCTTTAAAAACAAATATTTTGTGCTGTGAAATATTAGAGTTCACTGGTTATTTAGCATTTTTAAGAGTTAAAACTGCTAAAAAGTCATTCGGTCTTTTCGTATTATAAGAATATTTTAGATCTTTATGGACTGACGGTACTTTAAAGTAACAATTTAATTAATTAGCTCTAACGTATGAAATTTCCCAAAGTTGAGTATTTTATTTATGTGTATCCCTTAATTTAAAATTTTGTAGTTAAAAAAAATTGCGTGAAAAAATTTGCAGTAAATCATATTGCGGTAGATAAAGGGTTAATCATATTATACACTCCCAATCAATGAAAATTGCGCGCTATGGAGGAAGTATGGGACATATATATATAAATGAAATTTAATGCACATAAAGATATATATGAAAATCATTTCAGAATCAGAACAGCATAATAATTTGAATGTCTTGAACAGCAATTATTGGGCTTCGGCAGAACAGGTTTCTCAAACTATGGGGCGCACCACTCTAGGAGGTCGTAATAACACTGCAAGAGGGCGCTAGAGTTTTGAAAAGTCGAAAACAAAAGATTATTTAAAAAATATTTATATTTACTGAAAGTAAACAAAATACATTCTGACATGATAAAAAATAAAATACAATTTTACACTGATCCAAATCTTACTAATATTATAAACGTGAAAGTTTGTATGGATGTTTGCTACTCTTTCACGCAAAAACAACTGAATGGATTTTAATGAAGCCTTACAATAATATAGCTTATACAACAGAATAACACATATGCTATTATTTATAAAGATATTGTGTGAAGTGTCGAAAATGTAACGATAATTGTCAAGTAAGTAGGAAAAAATTCTGCCATCTGCAAAAAAGTTCGCGACAGCATATATCTATATTTTATGTGTGAAGAAAAACTTTGCCCTTCTGTTTTGACTGCGCCAGGCGCCAGGAACTGCGAAAGCTTGAACAAGCGGAGTGTGAGGCTGATTGCAATTTTAACATAAAATATATAAAAACAACAAAAAGTAATATTAACGTATTACACTTCCAGATATAAATTATTTATATTATTTTAAGCTTTCATTACACAAAATTAGCAGCAGTTTTTACTTTTGCTGAGCAGAGATCAGCTTAGGAAGGTGTTTTCAAAAATCTATCCACAAGACAGTTACGGGGAGTTAAAAAAAAGAAAAAAACAACATTTTTATCAGCTATTAGATCAGATTTAAAATTTAACAAACCGGGTTTTTTTTTCTGTTTAGCGGAGATTTGCAAAAAGCTTTTATTTGTTTAATTTGCAATTCACGTAAAATTTACTCATTAAAAACTTCTTTATCCTTCAATCTGTATTGTTTAACTTTTCAATTCACCCATGCGAAGAACGGATATAACGGCTAGTACACTTATAAACGTATCAGTACTGTACAATGTATTTTATTATTAATTTAACAATACTAAGGTAAGAACAAGTTTAATAATTACCACTGACCCCATGGGCTTGTCATATATCAAATTATTTACAAAAATTAACACTTAACTTAATTTGTACTGTTTATAATTAATCACTTAAGTGACGATTAAAAATTTCGTGATTCTTTCCCCAATCCCACCATTTTCCACGTATACGCGCATATTTAATATATTGAGGGAGAGGGGATAAGGAATATAAATAAGCAATTCCTCTGAGGTAAGTAAATCCTTCGCAAACACTGCCAAGATCCTTTCAATGCATTCCAAAGCCTTCAGAATGATTTTATAGATAGCAGTGCACAGAAAAAGTCGTACTTCAGAGACATATATATATACGCCCTGCCAATTACTGCTTTGGTTGAGGGAGACGTTTATATACACCGATAGCACTTAAGAGGTTAAAGTCGTATCGTAGCTTTAGCGTCAAAGTATGTTATTATTGAATTCAATATATTGTAATTGTGGGGAAGGGGGGTGCGAAGAAAATTATAATTGAATATTGGATCGCAAATAATGAAAGTTTGAGAAGCACTACAGTAGGGTGTTGCATCGCCACGAGGTGTAACGCAATGTGGCACTGAGTCAAACAAAAAGCCTTATATTGTATTAGAACAGACATGACCACGAGTCCGGTTACATTTGATCCTAGGTATGTGTTATAGGGAGCAGGTTTAGGAAACCAGAAGGCCAGAAAAGTGTTTGCACATGACGTAGACGATTTTCGACAACCTGACATATTCCAGGAATCGTTTCATTGTAATAAAGTATCAGAATTCCTGGTAAAAAATGAAAACGCATGAGAGTTTGCAATATTATTTACATACCTGTGGTCGTTATCATGGTACAAACCACTACTGGGAAGAATTGACTATCAAAAGCTAAGTGATACAACAGATCATAACGCCTGTTGTATTCGACAGCAAGGTCGAAATTGGATCGCAATCCACATGGCCTTACCATTCAAGTACGATGATTATCTGACTTTAAAACGAAGAATGACTTGTCTCTATTCATCACAGAATGTCCTTTCAAGGTCTCCCCGTTGTTTTGTTTTGAAACAATAATAGCGGAAACGCAGATTTTATTGGTGGTGGGGGCAGAAATTTGAAAGAGAGTTGAAATTTCAGATTGGAAGGGTCTTTCAATAATTCAGTACCCACTATAGAACCTCTGTAGATACTTAGATAGAGGATCAGATGGTCATTGTATTTGTGTTTGCCAGATGAGTCATTCTTCTGATTCTTTCTGAAATTCGTTTTTCAAATGCCCACTGTTGCCACATGTTTTGGAATGAGATTCCAGTAACGGGTCCATGCACTGATCAGTCTAGTTTTCATTCCAATGATAAGACACCTATTGAAATCTGTCTAATGTTCGATTGCCATTAAAAGCGTTATTTACCACCACCCCTCCTCGCATCCTTACATCAGTTAGCATCCTTCGTTTTCATATGGAACACCGATATATTTATATCTTACATTTCTAACTCGGATAACATCTACGGGTGCACGATTGCTTGAAATTTAGATTATTTGATACTAGGAAGATTTCAAAGCTGTGGCAGAATTTTTGTTCAGTGTTCTTTTAAATTTATCTCGTGAGTGTATGATAATAAATTGTTACAAAGTAATTTGAAAAGTCACAAAATGTATAATAATTTGATATGTGTCGAAAATATAATTTTTTAAATTTCAGATATACATTTTGCGTGAAAATCGCTTAATTATATGATATGTTAAAATATATAGTGCCAATATACATAATATATTAATAGACTTAGTTTGTAATGACACTACAAAGTATTCTTTTTTTTTTAAATTTTATATAGTTTACTTAAAAATATATATTTTTTAAGATTTTCCAAGACACACACAAAATAAATGAAGTGCTCAGAGTAGAAAGTCAATAATGTTTCATGTTTCTTTGCATAAATCAAGTGAATGCATAAAAAAATTTTTAACTACAAAAAAGAAATATTAAGTGAGTATTAATATATACCACCCCCTTAAAAAAATAAATGTTATAAATAGAAATAATTAAATTTTTCACTAATAGATGATATACTAATCATAATAAAGCATTTACAATCATGCTAACCAATTCAAAAATGAACCAAAGTTCATTGGGGAAAAAAATATATTTTTGAATATTTCATGGTCATTTTAGCGGAACATTCGTAGTATAACCTGGATAATTTTAATTGAAATTAAATAATCGGTGTGTGCTAAAAATTTCACTTATGCAGTATTAGCAATCCCCTTAATATATTTCTCTTAATCGACAGTATTCAGAAAATTATACGTTGAATATCAGTTATAAAAATAAAAAAATGAAAATTTAAAGAATTATAGTAATATCGTTCTTTAAAACGGAAAATTTATATAAACCTAATCTTTTTCAAACTTTTAATTTTCAAACCGCAATAAAAAAGCATTTAATCTATAGAAGGGATATTTTTCGGGAGAAGTCAGATTTTGTGCTTGGTTGATTTTAGAAGAGTATAATTTAAGAAGTATTGTTTTTTTTTTCCATCATCAAACACTTTAAAGAAAATGGTTGAATTTTACAATTTTGGTACTTTTGACAAGTTTTTTCCCCTCAAAATTCATGAAACTATTTTTATTTTATGGTTTAAGAACTATACTAATAATCTAAAAGGATAGGATTGCTGAAGGAAATTATTTGTTGTTATACTTTTTTTTGGGGGGGGAGAGTTTAGAATTTATATTTTGCTGTTATTTATGTCATACTTTTATAATTATTACAAAGAAATGAAAAGAAAAAAGGTTACTCTAACATAAATACAATATTAACAGATTTTGTTTTAGAAAGAAAAATGAAAAGATTTTAATTCTAGCACACAATTTTTTTATTAATAAAACGAGGAAAAACTACTTTTTATGTTGTTTGTTTTTTTCAAAAAAATCTTTTCATTTCCGTAATATTTTAAATCTCTTTTTCCTCTACTGCCTTTATTAAGAGTTCAAAAAAATACAAAAACATTTAATACTTTAGCATCGTCCACATCAATGTGAAATAATTTTCTTTCTTTCTCTACAATGTGAACTTTTTTAATAACAGCTTTGATACTGGGTAACAGTTTTTATTAATATAAATGAGTATTTTCTTACGTATTCACGTTTCTTCTTTTATTTCAAAACCCTTTCATTTACTTAATTCTTTAGAGCTCTTTTTTTCCCTCAGATTGAGTGCATTAAAAATTCGCAACACATAAACATATTTAATAATATTGTTTAATCTACATCAAAGTAGGTAGCAAAGAAATTGTAAATCCAATTATGCTTCCTCTTTGCACAGAGAGAGAGTTGTACAGACCTGTGTTAATTAACAACCATTAAGACGTTGCGTATTCGGAGATTTACTTTGGTAAACACGCTTTCCATTCACGATTAATGAAGTTATATTTTGGAGGAAAAAAGTACTCATAATGTGATATTATGAATGGATCATTACATTACTGAGTAAGAAAGGTGACTAGAATATTTCTAGCGGTTTTTTTTCTTTAATTATTATTATTATAATTACAGTACAATGTAGAATCCTAAAACTTTCTGCTTAAATTACAGAATCGTTCTAATTAAGTAATATGTGAATGCAGTGCTTGAAAATGTTAACATGTTTTAATTACAATAAAAGTAGCTTATTTCGTAAATTTTCTTGATTTCCTATTTTTATGTAAATTTATAAACTAAAATATATATGCACGTGATTTCTTAAGGGTTCACAGGACTCTTAACAAATATCCGTGCACTCGAAAAAAGACATCTTTCTTCCAACCAATGTAACAGCTAAAACAGAAACAATAATTTGAAACTTTTCCCACCAAGATAATCATATATATATACATTATTTCAAAAAATGTCAAGAGAATTTGAGAAGAAATTTAAAGAGTTATAAAGGAAATAAAATTGGACAATTTTTCAAAAATAAAGAAAAATTTAGTATTTTACAGCGCAGGATTTGAAGTACAAAATTGATCAAAATGTCAAAATTAATTTTACTTGGTATAAAATGTTCACTTTTGAAGTTATATCACTTTTAAGAAATTTAAAAGAAAAAAATATATTCTTTTAAATACAATTATAACGAAAATTTTAAAATTCAAGAAAAAGATTAATTAAAATTCAAATATAAAAAAAATTCTACAATTTTTTTTTTGAACTTTGTATCAAGTTATCAAAGAGCCTTATTTTGAACACATGAATAAAATTTCAAACTGATACCATAAATAGCTTGCGAGAAATCCTGCGCGGAAGCTAAAATGTTTTGTTTTGCGAAAAATGAAGTTAAAGATAAGAAAGAGATATAGTTTTTCGTTTAAGTTTCACTTCTTATTTCTCTAACTTCGGAAGTTTTTATAGTATACACACAATTTTGGATCCAAAATGCTCCGAAAAAAATTGAGGCTGTAACATATATATTTTTTCAAAAATTGACAAATTTGCAATTTAAGAGTCCTATGAGCTCTTAAGGGGAAACAATAGTCATGTCCTCGCATAGTATTTTTAATAAATATTGCTGTTGGTTTATATAGTAAATCAACATTGTTTTTCTGTTGTGTTATAATTTGCACTATCTTTTAAATGTTATTTAAAGTCAGATGATTGTTTTCTAGTACCTGTGTTCAAAAATCCGTCTTATGCAACAACAACAACAACAAAATCCCCTGGAAATTTTTTGATTTAAGTCTGCCGCTGGGTGGCGTGTTGCTTGTCGCTGGTCCTCTGACCCAAGGTTGTGGGTTAAACCCCCGGCCCAAGTCGGTGGATTTTCCTGATGAAAAATCGGCATCGGCCGTCGTATGATCATACGGCATTAAAAGACCCCTTGAATGTCCGTTTAGCTTGGATGCTCTCGGCAAAATAAATCCCAAAGTACAAATTTTGCATCGGCAAAGCTCCCAAACCTCCTCCGGGGGAAGAAACTGGGCGTCAAATTACTTGCTGTATTGGTATCCTCCTTTTGGTGCCGCACTAAAAGAGTAACAGCTCCTGGGGAAATATACTAGGTCTGCAAGGGGAAATACCAATACGCAGCCCTATTACAGAAAAAAAAATGATTTGAGTCTGAACCCCAAAATGGTGCTCTATTTTTTATTCCAATATTCTAAAATGAAAAAAATTTTAATAACTTCAAAAAATTTTATTTTTTTAAATTTTAAAATTTTTGCCTGTTATTCAGATTTACTAGTATGTTATTCCTTCAACTCGATTAAAGTCAACAACTTTCCGGAACCGTGATTTAAAAAAGCGCATTAATGGATAATTTTTCATGATATTTATTGTCATAAGTTAGAATACATGTATAAAATTGTTTTAAGGACATTTTGGCAAAAAGCTATTTAAATATATTTCGGCAAAAAAATTAACTTAGAATAACCTTTTTCAAAATGTTCTCTCCCTTTGTAATAAATGCTTCTATTATAATAATGTGTTGCCTGTACGTAGCTCAGACCTCTGTTACAGGCTCAACTAGAAATTTTAGAAAATTCGCATTATTTTTCAGAGTTACCAATTGAAATTATTGGCGTTTTTTTTTCTTAAAATTGCTCCCCCTCTGTTGTCGTAAAATATGGATAAACTCACTTCTACAGTTATATATTTAAAAAATTCCTGTGAGCCTCTGTAGAGATCTGAGGCACTGACAAATATTATTATAATGGAAGCGTTTTTTGCAAGGAATTTTGAAAAAGATTACTAAATTAATTTTTTTGCCAATCATGCATTAAATATTTTTTGTGAAAATAATGCTTTAAAACAATTACATACTATATTTAAATCTAGTGACACTAAATATCATGAAAATTATCCATTTATGCGCTTTTGCAAAATTCACGGTTCAGGGCGTAGTCGGATACCTTAAAGGAAAGTCTTCAGCAAGTTCAAGTAATATTTAGATTGCAGAAGTTAGGAACAAAACACCACATTTTGCTGACTTTTCAGGGTGGCGAACTGGCAGGAGCATTTATTAAATATAACTGAGAAAGATGCTTATCTTAACTATATCAATCAAATTTGACTTATTTCCTTTATCATACAAATTAAGAAAAACTGATAAGAAAGTACTTCAAATGCTATTAAGAACGAATAATGGGGCTGCTCGTGTTTTGGCTTACGACTGTCATTTTTAAAACATTTGCAAAAAGTATCATAAAGATAAATACTGGATGTGGATTACGATGAGGAATTGGTAAATTGGAGGTAGGTTAGCCTAAGCGCTGTAATGTGTCTAAAATTTGTTATATTGTGCACATGTGCAAAAGTTCAGGAAAATATCCAGATAATTTAAAGATACTTAAAGAGTCTCTTAAAACTGAGGATGACAACAAAGTCAAATGCATCCCTGGCCCAGCCTGAATATCAGTTACTCAACTGCAAATGAGCTCTCCGCTGCTTTGGTTTTCCTTTTTCAAAATGTACGGAATTTGAGAAAAGCAATGAGATGGAAATTTATGCCATCAGATCAATAGTGCATCCCCTTTCATTCGGTACCGGGTGTTTCAAAAGTCACGCACATCAACCTTTGTGGATGAGTTTAAAGACAGATGATTATGTTTCAGAATAAATACGACAAACAAAGTTTGAATGATTAACTTTTATTGTCAGGTGTGGGGCATGGTAAAATAAGCTGTAGTAAATGTTCAAGATGATGTCCGTTTTCACGGACTTTGAAATCAGAACTGCGCACGAGATGTAATTGTGTGGCACTTTACGAAGAATGTGAGGAGTAATGTTCGATATGCTTGAAGGATGTTACTCTTAAGTTCATCAAGAGTATGAGAGTTATTTCTGAAGGTGACATGTTCCGATATCCCAAATAAAAAATCCTTTTATTCACAAGTTCGGTAAATGAGGTAGCCAAAGTCCTTTGGAAATGACACGATCATCGAAAAATTCAGTTACTTCCATACTGTACCGTGATATACTTAACACGTTGGAACGGCTCTTTGGCAGCCAATGAGGCGCATAATACTTTCAGCCAGGGTATGAATTCCATATTAATGATGTTTATGTATGGACTTTTCTATGGACTTCTTTGTAATAAAACGGTTTCCACAGCATCTGCTGCCACTTTCGTTTTCACAATAGACGCTCTACTCTATCGCTTCCTGTCTGCAACCGATTCTGTCACCCGGAACCGTTGGCTCAAAAGTGTTATAACTACGCAGAACTTTGGTGCTGGTGAGCACCACCTGGATATTTCTTTTGAATTTCTTTTTATACACACGGAAATGAAGATTCCACGATGGCTATTATTTGCTCTTGGGAAAATAATCATGCACCTCTCGTTATTGGCCAACTGACTAAAATACGACAAGTATTTTGAAACTGATGCCTGATACGTTCAAAACTTCTTCTGATGGGCCCCTGCGTATCTAGTGATCTCAACCGAAACTTGCTTTTGGGTTTTCCCAACAACAAGGATTACCGTGTGGTGCGTGACTTTTAAACACCAGTAGTGAAGAACCGACTTGACATAGAACGGAGCATGGAGACGTGTGCCGCACCTGATGAATCCGGCGAGATTCATTGTGAACATTGATTCTCAACGTTGGAGGAGTATACGAAAGGGGACTCTTCAGGGTTTCGCTCATGTTTCAAACAACCATCCTCCAGCATCATGTTGAAATACTATGAGAGAATGACAACCTTAAGATCTGGACGGGAATGATCGTGGAAAAGCTCCACGCACACGCGCCCACATTTTCAGGAGCACTTTGATCTCTTTGGAAATACAGGAAGGAGACCATAAAAGCTTTGGTAAGACTTTACTTGAAGGACTGTTTGTAACGGTTCTTTATTGGAGTACTATACTAATCCTCTTGGAAATTTCTTTGAGTCCTGAATGGCAATTCTTGACAGCAAAAGAACGTGTTTGTCTGAAGTGGAATCATATATAATGGAATATTAGCATTCGCGAGGATCATTAAGTGGCTCTGAACAAGTGGAAAATAATGCTAGAGGCTGAGAGCAAGAGATCAAGTCTAGGAAGAGTCTTAATTTTAAGAGTCGGTCTAACAGTGCTACTGAAGGTATTCAAAATGGGTCGAGACCAAGGAGTATTGTCTTAATAAGAAGCCAGATTAAAAGGTTGGGGTGCATCGTTTTATGGACCGTACTGTTTGCCAGGAAATAGCGGTAAGCTTGTATATTTAAACTTTTAAGGATAGAACGGACTTGCAATAAGGGCGGGGCTAATCATAAAGATGGTTGCGGTAGGTTAAACTGAAACTATTTATCAGTAATACGTTTTTGCGTCTCGAAACACTCTTGATCAATTTCCTCCTAGACTATTGCTGTTGTTTTGTACATAAATTAGATCATAATAAATTGATTTTAGTATGGCTGAGTGGTTCATCTTTCATTTATCTCAATGAACATGGGTCGCGTGGGGCGGTGGAAGGCCTCATCAGGAGGTATACCACAAGTTGACATAAAGTCCTTTTCATGGACGAAAATGCTCGTTCACACAAGACTGGACTGATGGATGAATTTTCCTCGAAACTGAGGGTTATTTAGAAGAGGGGAATGTTCAAAGCTTCGGAACCACCGATACCGTTCAATTTAGAAACATTTCTGGAAGTATCTTGGAAGAACAATCGACAACTGCCGCTTTTAAACACCAGGCTTGATCTCGGATCTAACAGGTACTGCTGCTGTAGGGAGAGGGATATCGCCGGTTGAGTCGGAAAGTAAGTTTTCCCAATCGACACTGGTCAGGTTGTGTATGAAAGTCAAAACATAGAATGAGATATTATTGATAAGACACAACTTTATTTTCCACATAGCAAAGTGCACCCAATACATTGAGACATTTGCGTAGGCTGCTTTGGAAAACTTTCGTTATAATAGTTAGACTTATCCAGTTTTGCAGGCTAAAAAATAATGATTCTAAACGCAAAAGAACTCTTGGGTATGGGTATGGGAAGTTGCATTGATCAAAATATACTTTTTTGTATATGGTATTAATTACGGTCAAGGCGTGAATGGTGGTAAAACTTTTGAGAAAAATGGAGGCTGCGCAAAATTTAACTCAAGGGCGCGACACTTGAAATGCATGAAGAAAATGTGTGTGTGGAAAATATTACTTACCCAAATTACTCAAAGTAAAAAAAAAAGTATTGGCAAATTAGATAAACAGCTTCAAAAACTCGCTCATTTTTTAACAAACCTTTGTCAATTTCGAATTTTTTAAAAGATAAGAAAATCTATACCACAGAAAGAGCCCAGCTCTTTATGTATAGGAGGCCACAATAATAAAGGTAAGTCAACTAATTTTGCAACTTTATTAATGTATTGGATCATATGAATAACCAACGCTAAATTTATATTTATGACGGTTTGTCTCTCAGAAATCTCTTACCCTCCCGCAAGCCTTTTCTCCCTCCTTTTAGCAATCCCTTATCATTTAGTGCATAAATTTTAAAAAAATAACACTTTTACAGAAAGGCACCAAAGGGGGAAAAATGGTTGTAAAATATCAATATTTATCTCGTTTTAAAGCAAAAATCCCACTTTTTCCTTTAAATTACCAACAATTTTTGGAATTTAAATTTCTCGTGGGAACACTTTGGTTATTTTTAAATGAAAAAATGCCGGAATACGTGCTCGTTAAATCAGTGGGTCCGAATGTGTTATGGGCGGTCGCAGTAAAACCACGAGGTGCGGGGGCTGGAGGGCTTTCCTTCCCTCCAGTTCCATGCGCGTAAGTGTGGAGGTGGAGATAGGTGGTGATAAGCATATATCGTGTAGAATCAACCTGTCATTGGCTCTGGCAAATTTCATTCCTTTACGCTGGGAAGGACACATTTTAACACAATGAATAAAAATTTTTTAATATACTATCATTAAAAATTTACAATATTTCAACGAAGTTTGTCTTTTTTTTCGTTTTGTTTATTGTGTTCCAGAAATGATATTTTAACAAAGAAAATCTAATAATCTTATATTTTTGTTTTATACTCATTTTATTTTTGGATTAACATTTCTTCTTTTTAAGTAATGCATAAACAGTAAAAACTTCGTCAATAATTTTTCAAAAAGTTGCTTGTTAAATAAAAAACAAATAACATGTTTGAAAATTTAACAATACCAAACCCTAAAAACCGTAACATTTAACATTCATCTCAAACACTGTACAGAAAGCTATGCACAAATTGATGTCACGAAAGCGGTTTACAACAAAAACAATGCTTCGGAAATGATATTCTAGCAAAAGATAACGCTCCAAAATGGAAATTTACTCTCTGGCACTGAGGCCTCTTCTAATCGTGTGTGTGTCAACATTTTTAAAGTGAGAGAAAAATTGGCAAACCTAAAAGCTTTTAACGATCTCTAACTGAGATTACGCATTTATTCAACTAACATAAATTCTTCAAAAAGGGTATTAAAAGACGCAAATGTTCGAATTCCAGAATTGCTCGATTTCATTTCCTTCTGTTTATTGATATTTTTCTGCACAACACCGAATATTTTGAAATAAATGTAAAGACTTTCTATTGCTGTAAGTTTCAAATTTCGTGTATAGCATGAAAGGTTTCAATTGTGAAAATGCTTTCAAAGGAAATATGTTTCTATGGACAGACAATTCTATGTTTTGAAAAATGATGCAAATAGTTGAAAGGATGAATCGTTTCAATAAAGCGTGTTCTGTAACCTTGGGTTAGTATTTATGTGCGAAAGTGATAAAGTCGTTTTGTATGAAAACTTCTATTTATTCAAGAAGAACTTAATTTAATTTGGTGTTGTAAACAGAGCTGATAAGTAATGAACAAACTTTTTTTTAAGAGCGGGTAAAAAATCGTATTTTTGGTAGGCTTGAGCACTTTTCATTTTATTAAAAAAATTTAAAGGTACTTATAATAGACATACATTTTAAAATTTTCTGAAAATAATAAGATGAACAAGTAATATAAAAAAAAAATTAAGTCAATTCCTACTTAGATCAAAGAAAAATTGTATTTTAGCTACTTTTTATTAAATAGTTACAATTAATATAAATGTAGAAGTACAGGAAGCAGTCAGAACATTAAGTAGGCAGACCAACGCATGCATTACATCATTAAAAGAATATCGTAATGCCCTCAAAACACAATCGTGTACATATAAAATTTCAGTTAAATTGAATGCTTTAAACGAAGAAAAAAAAAAACCTTTTCAAGTTTTGACTGGGGTCACGCTCCAATATGGTCGCTAAATTTCGCTAACGTGGCTGTATTTATAATTCCTTAAATAATTAGTTTTAGTCAATTAATTTTTATTAATTGCCAGTAAATTATTATTGTCATCCAAAATACATGAGTATGTATATAAAATTCCTGTTCAATGGGCAGCAAAATGTATTTTATTAACGATTGAAAATTCCACCAAGATAAATATAAAACAAACAAACAAATAGAAGAAACCATGAGAGGCAACTTTAATATTAGGATTTGAAAAAAAATAAAAATTAGTAACTAGTATATTTTTAAAAAATTCTTTGAAAAAAGTAAGATTAAAATGAAGCTATAATTCATCAAATAGGAAAAAAAAAAAAAAAAACTTCAGCTAGTTGAACATTTAATTTTTTCAAATTAAATTTAAAAGTAAATAAGTTCTTTTTCTTTCAACTGGGGCTGCGAATAGGGGATTACCATTATAGACCTATGCATTCCTCTAGAGCTGGTAACATTTAA
>BMAV01003422.1:0-37455 GCA_019973955.1 Trichonephila inaurata madagascariensis
TTGAAATATATCAATAATATTACATTAATAATAATTATATTATCGTAAAAACGTGTTGTGTCCTTACGTAAAGTTAGTTTCCGAAGAATAATTTAATAAAACAACATTTTTTTTTTGGCTAGAAGGGAGTTAATTACTTATTTTTGTTTTGAATTATATTTTCAGACCTTGATTCCTGTGTTGCGAGATTTTGCTTTTCATTTGAACATGAAGAGTGGAGATATTGTATTCAGTTTGTTTCCCGTAAGTAAAAGGATTTTCTTAATTTGCATGATGTATGTGGTGTGTTGACCACTATGATATATTGTAATCATATACTTATTTTTATTCTTGAAACTCCGATAAATGAGTTAAAGTAATTTTACATTAAAAAAACTCTCTGTTTCAATTCCTACTATTAGTTCACTCTCTCCTTATATCTATATATATATATTGTTCAAATTTTCAATCGTTAATAAAATATTTGAAATCATCCACTGAAGTTCAAAGGCATTTTTTAAACTTGTTGTTATTACAGTTTTTTCAAATACAGTCGAACCTCTGTATCACGAATTTCTCTACGTAGCGAACTTTTTCTGGAACCTTGAACATTACACGATTTTCTTCGTAAAATAACCGCTCTATAGCGAAGTGCACTTTCTATATAACGAACTTTATCCTTTTGTGATTCAATTTTTTTTTCTACCTATTTTTAAAGTATTTCTTAACATTTCAAGTTATTCTCTCTTTAACAATTTATGGTGGTATCTACATTTTAGGGAACTAATAAAATTAGTTCAATTTTATTAGATCCTAACTCGCCTAGAGCAATTGAGTTCTGGACATTTCATCCAAGAAGTGCAACTTTTAACACCCATTATCCAGTTCACTAGAAAAAATCTTTGATATCTCTTTTCACCCTCAATGGAGATGTCTCGTGTCCTAGTTATAAAATAATGTATGTTTAATATTACTTGCATGCTTTAAATTAGAAAATGTCCTTAAAATTAATTTCAATATAAAACTATTTTCTTAATATTGAAAATAGAGTGTATTCATCGACATTCTCTTTTCTTGGTTTCCTTGCATTCCTTCTTTCTTTCTTTTTTTTATGGGAAGATGTACAAAATAAATAGATAATTTACGAAAAAATGTGAATAATTACTTTATATATATTAATATATAGTGTTTATATATTAATTTAAAATTTATTTTATGTGATTTATTAAGTATACTGAAAGTTTTTTGAACCTCGTATATAACGAATTTTCCATATAACGAAATTTTTTTGATTTAGGGACTTCGTTATATAGAGGTCCGACTGCAATTATTCATTAATTAAATTTTATTTTTAATTTTAAATTTTTTCTGCGTTATTTCTGATGAAGTTAGATTTATCTGCAAAGATGGCGCCAGTAGGTTTTTCTAACGAAGTAGGAATTGATTTTTAATTTTTTTTTATATATTACTTGTACATTTCAGGTTGGATGGAGCTTGTGGGATTATCCAATTCCAAGCCTGGCTTTAGGTGTGAAAATTTTCTTATATAATGGAAGTCCCTATTTTAACAGGAAGGGATCGAACATTTGGGACATTTTCTCCCAATACAAAGTCTCATTTGCATTTCTAGCAACAACTATGGTTGATAAATTAGAAAAAGAAAAGATAGCACCCAGTAAGTTAATGTTATACAAAATACCCTAACTTTTTCCTTTAGAAAACCGAACTAAAATAATTATCAGGAAAAAAATCCTTAAGGTATCCGACTACGTTCGGAACTCTGATTTTAAAAAGGCACATAAATGGATAATTTCCATGATATTTAGTGTCACTTAGATTAAAATATGTATAAAATTGTTTTAAGGACATTCTGATAAAAAAAATTATTTAAATACAATATTTGAGCAAAAAATTAACTCAGAATAACCTTTTTCCAAAATGTTCTCCTTTTGTGAAAAGTGCTTCTATTATAATAATATTTTGCCTGTATATAGCTCAGCCCTCTGTACAGCAGTTCAACTACGATTTTTGAAAAATTCGCATTATTTTCAGAGTTGCAACCATTTGAAATATATATAATTATTGGCGTTTTTTTCTTAAAATTTCTCCCCTCTGTGGTCGTAAAACATGGATAAACCCACTTCTAAGTTATATATTTCAAAAATTCTAGTTGAGCCTCTGTACAGTGGTCTGCGCTATATACAGGCAAAATATTATTATAATAGAAACATTTTTCACAAAACGAGAATATTTTGAAAATGGGTCATTCTGTGTTCATTTTTTGTCAAAATATGGTACTTAAATAATTTTTTATTGTAATACTATTCTTAAAACAATTTTATATACATTTTCTAATCTAAGTGACACTAAATATCATAAATATTATCCATTTATACGCTTTTGCAAAATCACGGTTCCGAAGGTAGTCGAATACCTTAACCATTAGATACATAAGTATTTGTGCATATAACGAATAATAATGGGTATCTTTGTAGCTCCTGGATCAAATTTCGACAGCTTAAAGGTTATTGGTATTGGAGGCAGCCCTGTGAAAAGACAAAACTTTGAATATCTTCACAGTACAGTAAAAAAGGATTTGTTTGTAGGTAGCATGTATGGTAAGTTCGTTTCGTTGCATTGTATTATCCATCAGCATAATATTTTACACAAGGACGGAAATACAAAACTTAATTAAAAGCAAATCTAAGTTGTGTGATACACATTGGTAAGAACTTATAGTAAATAAATATATCGCGTTTAAAATATCTAAAATTTTAAAAGTAATATTTTTGTAATGACAATAACATGAACTTGGTACTAAGATTCATATATTAATACCAGTGACTTTTGTAAAGTAAAAAAAAATTAATTTTCAAGTAATGATAAGAAAGCATCGTGTGATCAAAATACTGTAAATATTTCAAATTTTGATTTCTTACTTTTACTGTAATTTTTTATGACATTTATTAAAAATATAAAAATTTTGGATTATTTAAAAGTTTGATAAAAGATTCCTAAACAGTTTTTCCTTATTGCAAATTTATGTCAAATGTGAGAAGAGGCATTTGGTGCTACTTTAGAATTTGAAAATTACAATAAATTTTTATATGCAAATAGAAATATTATAAATAGAGGTTCTATTTTTCTTACAGATGTTATTACTCCCCCACTTTCCAATAAAAGAATCGCATTTTACTATTAATGATTTAATAAAATGTCTTGTGTTAAATACTGTGAAGTAAAAATTATTTAAGAACATATTAAGCAAATAGTGTTAGAGTTAAAAATTACATAAAAAATAGATATTAGTAAATTTGTATCTAGTTGATATTAAATTAATGACATTTAGTAAAATTTCCTGAGGAAAAATTATGATAATGAGACTTTAAATTTCATCGTATTATGGCTTTATTAAAATGAATATCATATTAAAGCCCTTAAAATTATTACTGTTTCATCATTTTGAAAAAGTAATATAAACCCATATGCTTCAGAATTAATCATGATTGCTTTATTGATTAATGTAGGTGCTACGGAAGTATTTGGTGCTTTTTCGGGATTCGATTTCAATACTCCATCTTATGGTGGAGAAATCCAAGCACCTGCATTGGGAGTGGATATCCGATGCTATGACCATAATGGTAAGGATTTTATGCATTTAGAAAGAAATTATTAATATTTCATGTTTTAAATAACAAAAATTATATACTTTATTTTATTATAAAACAACATCCTCCTTTTTTGTTCTTTTTTGTAAAATATTTAAGCATCGTGGATGAAAATATATATGAATACAATAAGTTTTTTTTAAATATGTTTAAATTAAAAAGATAATTTAAATCAAACTATTATTGTGAAGACTGTAAAATTAATACGTTTCACACCCTCGCGTATAATTTAACTTATTCTTCAATAACGGATTTTCACCCCTATGATATTTATGTTTAAATGAGTGTACACGCGCAATCTTTTCGTTACACTATTTAAGGCCCTTTTCGTTTGGTAAAAACATATGTATAAATTTCAAATATTTACACATTTCCTAAAACTATAAGTACCCTTCATATGTAATACACGTATTTTACGACCCCAGTGTTTACAATCCCTAATCTGTTGTCAGTTTGAATGCTAAAATCCGACTTTGTTAGAATTTTTAAAACCATCTACATGTATAATTTATATCATAGTGAGGAATAAAAATGATGTGTCTAATGGTGCCCTTAATTTTGTGTACTACTTTCTTAGTCTACAAAATAACTTAAATACTATAAATATCATGAAAACCATGTCCTGATTTTGGTGAATAAATTATAATGTCGTAATTTCTTGTAAAATCATGAGAAAGGTTGTGGGCAGAAGTTAGCAAGGGAAAGTTTTTAATGAGTCCCACATTATCTACGAATTACATGAAATTAAATCATATAAATTATGACTATTAAATTATAAACAGTTAAATTTGTTCTACCTAAAAATGAATTTGTCCTTGTGATCAATAGGAAACTCCATTGTTGGTCAAAGAGGAGAACTAGTGATTGGAACACCCTCTCCATCTTTCCCAGTATTCTTGTGGAAGGATACTGATAACAAGAGATTACATGACACTTATTTCACTAAATATGAAGGTATGTTGGAATTTAAATTTATTGTTTTATTAATTTTCATTTTCTCATTCACATACCGCTTAGTACATAAATGACTATCTGTTAATCTAAAATATTGAATTTATTAGAAAAAGATTAAAAAGAAAGGTTTTTAAACCTTATACTTTGGGCCCTTTAAATTTTTTTTTTTTTAAATTTAAAAAAACTTTTTGTGTTGATTTTGTGAATAAAAAACGAATTTTTGGGAAAACCCTAGAAAGGTTTGGGGGGCAGGAAGAAGGAAAAATTTTTTTTCCCAAATTATTAAAATTACCATAATTATTTTAAAAAAAACTTAGATATTATTTTAATATAATTTTATTTAAATTAAAATTTTTTGAAAATTGGAAACTTTTTTGGGCCAAAAAGAACAGTATGTTTTAACAAATCCTAATGTATTTCTATGATTTTAGGTACTGAAGAGAAGGTTCTGTTATTTCCTTTGAAGGTTTTTGGAAAATAAAATGTTTAAGGTTTATTTTTTACTGTTATATAAATATCACCGACTATGTTTTTTGGAAAGAAAAGAAATTTTCCTTATTTGGCTTTCGTCATTTTTTGGGTTGTAATTTTAAAAAGGTTTGGGGTTTGGTCAAAAGACGATTTGTTTCTAAAGGGAAATAAGAAGGGGAAAAATTTAAATTTTTGAAACTAAATTTTCCCCTTATTTTTTTTTCCCTTTGAGAAAAGTCCAATAGAGGATAATTTCGTTCTAAAAAATTTAAAACGTACGAAAATCTCCCCAAAAACATTAACCCGGTATGTTTAAAATTTCCTATTAGATTTTCAGAATTACCTTTTACAGTGACATTTTCTTACAAACAAAATGATACATTCTTACTAAAAATGATCTTAAAGAGAAGGAGTCATAGGATTGACAGCTGGAGTAAGAAAATAGAATAAGCGATAAGTTCCGCAATGCAGAAAATTGAGCTTATTTTTACCATGAATTGCGCAACTTTGATCGATTGTTGTAAGGTGTACAATTGATGCAATATGAGAAATAGCAAGCATCACTTTTATTACTTTAATGAAAACAGATGAATACTCTTATTAATAATTTTCAATAAAAAAATATATATTTTTTAAAATTTAAATTATTTTTTTAAGAATATAATATTACTAATTCGCAATAAATTTTGATGTGAATAAAATTCCTATCGTTTTGGGATTTTTTAGAAGAATTATTTAAAAGCTAACATTCATGTTTGTTTTATGCGCTTTAAAAATTGTTAAAGAAAAAGGGAATGTGCGTATTAAATACAAAGTCCACGCCTTAAAGCAATAGTGTCACATATTGTGAAATTTTAAAATTATACTGTAGATTCACTTCTAACGAAAATTGAAGTTGAGGTTTTCGAATTTTTAGCAGAAAAAATTCTCTGGCTTTGGTTGTAAAAGCTTTGGTAATAATTACAATAAAATTTGGTGGCTTAGAAGTAGCGTGCCCGCGTCGTAAGCCCAAGGTTTCGGGGACCTTCATCTCCTCTGGAGTCGATAGATTTCCTGGATGCGCAAATCGTAGGCACGCATATAATATGATTATATGGCATGTAAAAGATCCCTTGAGTATCAATTTGCCATGGTACTTTCGGCAATATTAACTCACGGCAAAATTTAGCCTCCGACGAGTGATTGAATTAAAAACTAATTCAAATGTCTAAATTTGGTAACGAGGCCGCCACTGAATGGTGTCACCATGAAATAGTTCTCACGTTTGAGAACTTGCAGGGTCTGCAATGGCTAAATCGCTAAAATGCAGCCAGGTTTAAAAAAATCAATAAAGTTTAGCTTGGAACAATTTTTTTTTTGTAAATTTTAAAAATAAATAAATATTTTAATGAAACATAACAAATGTTCTCAAATGATGCATATATATATATATATGATTTAAATTATGGTTAAGTTTTAGGTAAGTTACCTCTATCTTGTAATGGATTTAGATATTCCTATCCATTATTTCCTATTGGTTTTTGCTCAGTGTTATTTAAAAAAAAAAGGGGGAAGGTTGGCTGGCCAAAAAACATGTTCAACCCCACTTTTATATAAAGTATTTTATATAATAGCTGTCCTAAGTGAGTAATGTTCATAACACTGCATGATCCATTTTATATTTATAATCTCGATTACTCATATGTCCTTCATTGTGTGATTTTCCTACTGTCTATGTGTTTGTCGAATGTTATTGTTTGAATGTTATCTCTTGTTTATAGAGAATTAGCCTATATATATATATATATATATATATATATATATATATATATATATATAATTCAGCGGCCTAATTCAGTGACAGCTTAAATCATAATAGGTCTCCAGTTTAGTTCAAAGACTTTTTTTGTATCTACATATGTTGCGTCTCATTAACTCCAATTTCTCTCTTCTTTGCACTGTAGGTTTTAGAACTTTTTCACTTTTATTTTATTATACTATATATATACATGCAGTGGCGCACACAAGGGGGATGTCCTGGAGGTCCAGACTCCCCCTAAAGCCCTTGATTTTTTCCCCAATTGATTATAATTCTAAGAATATAGTACGTAAAAATTTAATTATTTGTTATTAATAATTAGTTTTACTAATTAATGCTAATTATTTATTCAATAATTAGTTTTTTACTGTTTTTTGTTCCCAAAAATCGACAAAATCAAAAGGAGCATGATACAAGAATGGTGGACTTTCGGCTCTGGACACCCCTCTTGAAAAATTCCTGTGTGCGCTACTGTATATATGTCGTTTGAATGAATGAAATACGTATACGACATGCATATATACAAATTTTATTCACGCTGAAAGAAAATAGAAAAAAAAATTTTTTTTTCTATTTTCTTTGTTCATGAATGAAATTTGTGTAGTTGAATTTTATTAATTTTTCAAATTAATTTAATAAAGAGTTAATCAATTGCATGTTATTTCTTGCAGCGATGATACATTAAAGCAAAATGGAGAAAGATTTGGATCTGGTGATATTTATTTTGCAAGTAAGTGCATATTCACATGGTGTTCAATTCACTAATCCGACGGAAAATATCTTGAAATAGGGAAAAAAGTTTTAAGATTTTCGGTACATTTCAATTATAACATTAATTTTTGAGATACGTGTTTTGTACTAGTCCGAATACAGCATGAAATTTGAAAAATGCAATGAAGCGTTTTTAAAACATTCTAAGCATGTCATCTTTATAAACCCAAATTTGAAGCCGTTTCTTTAATTTGTATAAATACTGCCATTTTGATTATTTGAGAATCTCATAAGCAGTATATTAAAAATAAAGTAAATAAGTGTTTTGTGTTACAAATACTGTAAACACACCTTTTACTATAATGAAATTCTTTAAAGAAATCTGATCATTTTTCTGCACTGATGTTGAATTTTTTTCCTCATTTCGTTAAAGCAGATGATACATCGTTAATTTATAGGATGATTACTCAGCTATTTTATGTTTTCACAATGAGAATAAATTTATGAAAATACATCTATAAAATGCATAAAGCAAACATTTAACTAAAAATAATTATCAGTTAATTTAATTAGAATAAGTAAATATGTACTTAAGTCGGTTATTTTAATTTTTTCGCCTTTAACTTACAAAATGGATGATGGTTTGGAAACTCGAAGTTAGAAATATATGTTAAAAATCTTGCCTTTTTTTTTACCATATAATTAAACAATATTTTTCATTACTTTTGATGCATTTCATTTTTACTAATTTTTGTACAAGTTTCAAATTCCCTCAGTACAACACTTAAACTACCTTTTTCTCGTTATTGCGTTTGAAAATTTCTTTTTTTTCCTTTGCAAGTTCGGAATAATTTTATAGTTCAAACAAAACCACACTTCATATTATAAATTGTATCCAAAAATTTTCAGTTCATCAGATGGAAGAGTTGCAAGATTATTTGTGCGTTGGTCAAGATGGTTGTGATGGGGATACCAGAGCAGTACTTTTTGTCAAACTTAAAAAAGGATATTCTTTCACACCTCAGCTGAGAGAAAAAATCGCAAGTTTGATCAATAGGGAGCTCTGGGAGGATTACGTACCCCAGGTCATTATGGAAGTTCCCGATATACCAGTAAGTGATTGTTTTTTTTCAATTCCTATGATGTCATGCTTCACATAAATTGTGTTGGAATTACATAATTGTATTTATTCGAGAGTTTATCCCAGGCTTTTGAAAAAATAATATATACTTCTAGTAAAACCCTTTAAGGTATCCATCAGTTCAACCGTGATTTTAAAAGCATGAATGATAATTTTCAGATATTTATGTCACTTAGATTAGAATATTACTGTATAAAATTGTTTTAATATCATACTTTGACAAAACAAAGTATTTTAAATGCAACATTTCGGAAAAATTGTTAGGTGACTATTTTTCAGTTGCTCCTTTGTGAAAATAGCTTCATGTATAATATTTTGCTGTGATAAGCTCAGACCTCTGCACAGAGGCTCAACTATGAGTTTTGAAAAATTCACATTATTTTCAGAGTTACAACCAATTGAAATAAGTTATCGGCATTTTTTTCTTAAAATTGCTCCCCTCTGTTGTCGTTAAACATGGATAAACCCACTTCTAAGTTATATATTTCAAAAATGCTAGTTGAGCCTCTGTACAGAGGCCTGAGCTATATACAGGCGAAATATTATTATAATAGAAGCATTTTTTACAAGGAGAATATTTTGAAAATGGGTCATTCTATGTTCATTTTTAGTCAAAATATTGTACTTAATATAATTTTTTATTGTAATACTATTCTTAAAACAATTTTATATACATTTTCTAATCCAAGTGACACTAAATATCATAAATATTATCCATTTATACGCTTTTGCAAAATCACGGTTCCGAAAGTAGTCGGATACCTTAAGTTTGTTAGGCATGTCATTTCTTTTAAATGAACAGTATTCCGATCCACGTAAAATCTAATTTTTTTTCTTATGTGCTAGTCTTTTTTTTTATTTGAAGCTATTGTTTTACCCGTAAATTTCGATGCTATTTTTTGTGTTAAAAGTGCGCGTCATACACTAGATTTTACGGTATTTATTTATATTCAGCATTGGTTGATTTTTTACGTATCTTAAGTTGATTAAAATAAAATGACACCAACTTCTGAATGACTTTCAACTTCTTTATTTCACCCTAATTCATGTATTTTGTAAACAATTTTAAAGATAGTTAAACATGTTTCAACAGGATGGAGAATTTGGGTTGGTAAGTTTTGAGATATGGTAATGAACACTTCTACTGTAAGGTCGTGGATCCAGGATTTGATTCTGTTTAAGAACCGTGAGAGCCAAGTGGTCATGGTCGTGAACTAGTGATTGGGGATGTCAAGCAATGGATTGGAGCCTTGTTGAGACTAAAGATGCCCCTCCCTCCCCCCTGTTGAGAGGCTTACAGATTGAATCTTTCTTGGTTCAATTTCCTCAGGTTTGCGTAATTTGGCGTGGAAGTTTAAAGAGAGAATGGGGTCCCACCTCACGTTTTGTCTTCGTCACTTGACAGAGGCCCAAAATTAAGAAGTCAGTTGCCAAAAGCCCCCATGAAGTTTGAACGTGTGGCCTTAGTAAAAATCTCAAATCTATTTCACCTAAAGACGTCATGCAAAATTATAGAATCTGTCTAATTGTAAATAAAGCGCGACTCCCAAGGCCTGATGTGGTAATTTTCGCGCGCGCGCGCACACATATATTCTCTCTCTCTCTATATATATATACCGTAAAATCCGGCGTATAACGCGCACCGGTGTATAACGCGCACCTATACTTTCAAGCTAAATTTTTCAATTTTTAGGTATATTCGCCGTATAACGCGCACCTCCATTTTAATGAAGAAATTTGAAGTATTAATATACATTGTTTTTTTATGTTTTGAAGTATTTTATTCGAGGTATTATCCCAGACTTTTGAAAAAATAGTATACTTCTAGAATTACAACTGTTCTTGTTCATAAAGTAAGTCGTTTCTTTTAAATAAACAGTGTTTAGAGATACATCTAGAATTATATTTTTTTTTATGCCCATCCTTTTTGTTATTTTTAAAGCTATCGTTTTTATACCCGGCGTATAACGCGCACCCTTAATTTTCGATCTTATTTTTTGTGCTCAAAGTGCGCGTTATACGCTGGATTTTATGATATACAGAGATATAGAGAGAGTTAGATATTATAATTTATTCAAAGTCGATAAAAATTAAATGAAAATTTGGAGTATGATTGAAAAAAGAACCCCAGTATAGAGTCTTTTGAAAATTCAAATTCTTTCTTACTCAAGTGGAGCTTAGAACATAGGAGTTAAGAAAACACGATTGCATTTTTTATTAAAGACTATGAATGTATTTCGCTTCAGACTGCCCACCTCATCGAGACAGTTTCTCATGCACCTCAGAGCCCAATGGTCAGGTATACTGGGATGAGCACAGTAGGTTCTGGCCCTCATGGGCTGTTGCGCCACTGAGTTTGAGTTTATGAATGTGTTATTTTTGTACTATGTACACATTTTTAAATATTTTCAGTATTTAAAATCTTTTATTTTAAAACTAGATTAAATATATTATTTTATTAATGAGAATATAATGTTAAATTATGTGTTCTAGCTTTGATATTAGAGTTAATTAAAATAAATAGTTTAATAACTTATTAATAAATTATAGTTTAATAAAATAAATGATTTTCTCTCATGTTAAACAGTAAATCTCGAATTTTGAATTATGAAGTTAATTCAATGCAATGTTTTTAAGGAAAATTGTAGTTCCTTATAAAGTTTCTCAATTAATGTAAAAAAATCATAGAAATCTATATAACTATGTTTTTAATACATTAACTATTAATATATTAAGAAATTGTTTCATTTCTTTTTCAGTATAATTTGAATAACAAAAGAATGGAGAGTCTAGTGCGAAAAATTGTGGCAACAAACCAAGTTCCAGATGTAATGAATATCAAGAATCCAGATTGTCTGAAACATTTCTGTGACATCCCAGAATTAGTTAATTACAAGAAGTGATTGCTTCGCGGATATACCTTTGTTGATTTGTTTTTACCATTTTCAGATATTTTGTTTGCTTAGTTCTAGATGTGCTTGCTGGCTTTAGATCATTTTTATTTTTTTATCGATGTACATTTTATATATTTTCACTTATCATAGTTCGTTATTTTTATTATGTTATTTATGTTGTGATTCATTTTTTTTTGTTATTTATAATGTTTTACTTAAACCTAAATTTTTCTTTATTAATTTCATTTATGAACTTTGTAGCAAACAGCCGAAAAATAATTAAGTGTACAGTTTTTGTTGTCTATTTGCTAATATTCAAAGCATCAGAAATCTTTTGTATAAGTTTTTTAAGATGTTTTACAAACGTAAAAAAATAAAACTATTAGCTGATTTTATAATTATAAGAATATAATGAGTGATATCTTAAAAAAGAACTAAGGTAGTAACTTAAGCGGAAGGGTTCGCAAAATAAATCTGAATGTTCAAAAAAAAAAAAATAAATGCTTATTATTTAGCCCACCAAAAATGTTTTTTCAAGTATGTACTTTTTATAATTTACATTCTTCTTGCAGAACTTGAGTTAATATTATAATATACCCGATAAAAGTATAAACTTTGTTATACGTATTTTATATTATTTTTATTAATGAACAAAGTTATTGTTCATAATTCAATTAAAATTCAAATTTACAATTTTCTTTTTTAAAAATAAATAGGAAATTGAACATGTGTTTGCAAACAATTGAACACATTTTCGAACCTGGACTTGTAGCTTTATTTATTTGATGAATAGGATAAAATATTTTTTTCTTTGGAGATAAACTCAGGGAATTTTTTTAACTGCATTTCGAGTTTATTTAAAATTTATTCTAATAATTTATACTATTAATCCAGTAAAAAGTGTTGGGTGAAATGTAAATACAAATGTTTTAAATGTTACGAAATATATACGTATTGTGTGCAGTTTAATCTCTTGAAATGTAGAGTGCGTTATTTAATATTTAATGAGCTCAGTACAATATGTAAATAACTTTGTTGCTTTAAATAAAATTATAAAATGTTTTCGTTGTCCTCTTTTTATGTTTTTCCTCGATCTGAAATGTATCCTTTTAATAGCCATTATATTTGGAGAAAATATTTATTTATTTATTATTATTATTATTAATTTTTTTTTGATTTTTTACGTTAGAATTTTAAGAATCACAAGGAAAATTTTCCGAAGCCACAAAAACAAAATGTAATGTTTGATTCCATCTTTAATTCCAATTAATTTTATCATGAAAAAATCTAGGTGATAATTTCCGTATCATGAATTATTTTCTGAAATCCGACAATAAAACTTTAGTTTATGATTTGAAAATATCAAAATAATATTTCAAGAATATTGAGTAAGACTTAGAAAAAGATTTAAAGCCAGAAAATAAATAGGTGAACACCAAGCACTGAAATATTTAGAAGTACATTAATGCAAATTATATACTTTCAAATCTACAAAAAACTATAACCGCTTAAAAAAGAACCATACAAAAGAAACTTTTCAGTATAATAATTTTTAATATAACTTCTTGTCAGATTATTACTGAATTTATAATAATAAAATTTTATTCTAAAAATTAATGAGCTCATATTTCAATCTTAAAAGTAGTAGATATGCTTCAACTAGATATGACGTACAGTAAACAGCATTACATAAATTCTTAATATATGAACCATAAATAACATGATCACCATCAAAAATGCTAAAAATACAAAACCATTTAAAATTCCTTAGATAAAAAGTTATTGCAAAATATCAAGCGTACATGAAGAATATTTTAACATTTCCAATACTTAAAAATTGATTGTATCTTAATTTAATGTATTAATTTTAAATGAAATTTTTGTTTTGCCTTATATCAGTGATAAATCAGTTTGATCATTAGTGTGCTGATGTTTATTGCTTATTTAACAAATAAACTTTTCATTAATTAAGATAAACTCGATTATTAAGGTTAGGGAATTTATGCACAAACTAGCTGGTATACCCGTTCTTCGTGCGGGTGAATTGAAAAATTAAAAACACAGATTGAGGGATATAATGAGTTAATCTTGCGTGAATTGCAAATTAAACAAAAAAAACTTTTTGCATATCACAGCTGAATAAAAAAAACATGTTTGTTAAATTTAAAGTCTGTCGATCAAATAGCTGATAAAAAGGATTTTTTTATTTATAACTCCCTGTAACTCTCTTGTGGGTAGTGTTTTTAAAACACCTTCCTAAACTGATCTCTGCTCAGCAAAAGTAACACATTGTTACAAAATTTGTGTAATGAACGCTTAAAAAGTGTATATAATTAATATCTGGATGTGTAATACGTTAATATTACTTTCTGTTGTACTTATTTTATGTTAAAAGTGTAATATTCGCAAGCAATGCCGTTCCTTAAATTATAACCGCGATTCAATGGAAACATAGCGAAATGATGGCCCAACTTTAAGTTAGTTTAAATGGTCTATAAAAACGCTAATTTTAGTAAAATTCATTTTACAATGTAACATATTTTACAATGCATACTTACTTAAAGTATGCGCAAAGCTGTATAAGTCAACAATTGGTTACTGAAAAAGATATCGAAAATTTTTCATATTTAAACAAATGACAGTGTATCTGAATGTCAAAATGTGAGATTCCAATTGAATCTCTACTTTTATACTTCCTTGTTTATGCCATGAACATCTTTCACATTTCAATAGAATCTTTCTTAGCATTAAATATAAATGGCCATTCAAAATTCAATCCATAACAGATGTTCTTTAGGTATCTTGAGATATAAAGACAGATGTTTTTAAGGTTATTTTATTGTCACATATTTGAAAAAGTCACGAAATCATTTATTATATTCATATCTAGACGTCAAAATAAAGACTATTTAAACGAGTATTAATAGTGATTTGTTCCCGTCTAAATTTCTGTCATTTCTCTTGTGATTTAGATCAAAATGTTCAAACTCTCCAACGGCAGTGGTAAGACAAATACGTATAGACTAAAGTTTACTTTTCTACTGATAAATATACAAAATATGTATTTTATAGAACACAATTATCATTTTTAATTTTATCAAATTTTCTGTCACTATTTTTGCGGTAGTCTTAAAGGCAAAATAGAGTTAGTTTTCGTAATAAGTTGTACTCTAAAGCCCATAAAAATATAAAATGCTAAATTTAAATTAAAGTATAAGATTATTTATTTCATTTATTAAATATTTTCTGCAGGTTTATAAATTACTTTGTAAAGAAGTAGAGCATTGGAGTCACAAAATTCTTCTAATGAATGCTAGCTGTACAAGATTATTCTCTCTTTTTTTTAAATTTATAATTTAACAAAATAAAAATCATACACACACAATTGCATTACAAACTGTACCTATTACTAATTCACTTGTTGTATTTGTGATATTTTTGTCGTTAATAATACAATCAGCTGTTTAAAAATAAATTTGTAAGAAGGAATAATTAATTTTTAAAACGAAATTTTTCAGTTCATTCTCATATTTTTGTGAATAATGCAGTAAAGAAGAAAGTTTTTCCACATCAAACGAATCTGAATTGGTGTTTTTCGGGAAAAATTTATATTAAAATTCTATATTTATTTTTTGTTTTTATCCTGTGATATATTCAGATTCTGATGTAATTTAATTCGAAGAAAATTAAATGTTTAAAAATATGAACAGGAGCATTTTGAGTTTATACATGATTTGTAATGATATCGAATGCTTCAAATGGTATTAAATGCAAAATGTTTTGCAGATTGCTTAATTATTCTATATAGAAACAATTTCAAGTAAACGGAGTTAAGAAAGTTTGTTTAATATATACTGAAGATTTTAAATTTTGCTTGCAGCCTTTATTATTAAAACTATTAAAAATATCTATCGATTCATTTAATTCCATTCTTAGTATTTTTAAAAATTAGTATTTATGCTAGAATCTACTATTTGAAATGTCTTTTTGAAGAAACGCTATTAATACATGATTTTCAGTGAAAATAAGTAAAAATGGCTTCGTGGACATATTAGAAAGTAATCCTATTAAGGTGTGGGACAGGAAGGTTCCAAACACAGAACTGGATAGATTCAAAAGCGTTGTTGAGAAGAAATATGGCAAACAATTTGGTAAGTCAATATTGTTCAGACTGTAAATTCATTGTATTGTTCAAACTGTGACCTAAATAAAAGGATTGTATTCCATAAGTTCTTAAAAAAATAAACTAATTTAAACATTAAATATTTTGACAAAATAATACATCTACATCCTTTTCTTGTGAAAAAATACAAATTATATTCACAGACAGTATTTAAGAATAATAATGGATTTATTGTTTCAGTACTGTGATTTTAAAATTCATTATGAATGAATTATCATACATTAACTGGGTAATTTCACACACAGAACATAGATACTTAACTCTATACTACCTATTTTATGAGAAAATACATAATTCTTTAATTCTATTTTAACTTTTGATGCCTCTTCGAACCAAATATTATTTTAAATACCTCTCATGAATTATACGGATCATAAAATTATACATTTATATGACCCGGAAAGTTTCCATTTTATAAATAATTATGTGATGCGATAACATGCAAATATCATGAATAATTTTGACAAATATGAAAGCGTACGCAATAATAAGAAATCTTAATGAATTATGTATAAAAAGACATTCATTAGAAATGTATTCATACATTCTTAAGATTAATGAGAACATCGAGACAGACAAATGAAGAATAATTAGAAAATTTGTATAGTTCATACTTCATGGGGATAGAAATCAATACCGTTAAGTAGAATTTTAAGAAACAGGTTTCAAATAATAAACTCAAATCCATTTAATATCCACTTATTAAGAAAATATTTCACTTATAAATTTTATTTCATAAGCTTAATTTATATTATTTTATATATCTTTGTTTCAGATTCATATTGGGATTTACATAAGTGGTCAGTTGAAAATTATACAGATTTTTGGAAAGAAATATGGTATTTTTTTGATGTCGTTCATTCAAAGCCATTTGAGAAGGTAAAGTTATTCTAATTATAGTTAAAAGTAATTTTAATTGAATTATTACTATTTATTCGTAATCGTATCGAATATAAAAATTTTGATAGCTTAAAAGTAATATTTCTTTAAGGTATCCGACTACGTTCGGAACCGTGATTTTAAAAAGGCGCATAAATGGATAATTTTCATGATATTTAGTGTCACTTAGATTAAAATACATGTATAAAATTGTTTTAAGGATATTTTGACAAAAAAATTATTTAAATACAATATTTCGGCTAAAAATTAACTTAGAATAACCTTTTTTCAAAATGTTCTCCTTTCGTAAAAAATGTTTCTATTGTAATAATATTTTGCCTGTATTCAGCTCAGATCTCTGTACAGAGGTTCAACTATGAGTTTTGAAAAATTCACATTATTTTTAGAGTTACAACCATTTGAATTACTTATCGGCGTTTTTTTGTTAAAATTTCTCCCCTCTGTTGTGTCGTAAAATATGGATAAACCCACTTCTAAATTCTATATTTCGAAAATTCTAGTTGAGCCTCTGTACGGAGGTCTGATCTATATACAGGCAAAATATTATTATAATAAAAGCATTTTTCAGAAAAGGAGACTATTTTGAAAATGGGTCATTCTACGTTCATTTTTTATCAAAATATTGTACTTAAATAATTTTTTATTGTAATACTATTCTTAAAACAATTTTATATACATTTTTTAATCTAAATGACACTAAATATCAAATATTATCCATTTATACGCTTTTGCAAAACCACGGTTCCGAACGTAATCGGATACCTTAAAGCTGGAATTTTTGAGAAGTACCACCGGACGTGTAAAACAATTTAGTACATTAACTCGGATCAAAGTTTTGAAAATGACAGGTTTTATTTGTTAGAATTAAAGTACAGTAACATCCAATGTATAACGCGCCCTTTTAACACAAAAAATAAGATTGAAATTTATGGGTGCACGTTATTTGCCGAGTGTAAAAATGTGAGCTTAGAAATAAAAAGAAGAGTTGACAAACAACAAAATATTAACTCCTATGTGCTTTGCAGTACTGTTATTTAAAAGAAATGACATTCCTTATGAACTTAAAGGGTTGCAGTTCTAGAAGTATACTATTTTTTTTAAAGCTTGGGATAGTATCTCGAATAAATTACTTCAGAATATACAAGGAGCATTTTGCGAATACACTTACAATTCAATTTCTTCGTAAAAAGGGGTGCACGATATACGCGGATTATACCTAAAAATTGTAAAAATGCGGCTTAAAAGTATAGACTGGGGAGCATTATATGCCGGATTTTATAGTACATTCTAGTTTGGACAAGAAATAAAGAAATATATTTGTAAGGGCTTACCCCTCGGGTGCTCTTCTCCTAGATCATCAACGTGAGCTAGAGGTGTAGGAATAAATGAAGAACCAGAAATGTCATAATCTTAGTATTACTTTATTAGGATCTTAACTTAAACCAATAACAGATTAGGTAATAATATGATATGTGAGAGAATCTTCCGTGGCGAAACACACAATATATAATACCGAAATAACGTAGCCCGGACCACTATCAATAACTAACTCACCTAAGGTCAATTTCAATGTAAACACAGATCCGAATGTTAAAATGGTAACTCCTACCTTAATGTCCCACGAAGCATCAATCTATCTGATCCTAGCTGAAGTTGCGGTTCACTGGAGTGCAATTGTATGCACCTTGACTAAAGGCTCTCTGTCACGGGTAACCTCTCTTGACTGTCACTTAACTTCTCGAAATACTCTTCACGCTTGCAACACGGACTATCATAGCTCTCCCCAAATGCCCCATCGCTTACTCTAAACTTCTGTTATTTAAAAGCTTCCTAATTTGCATCTTTCATTCACGTTTTACTAGTCGGGTTGGTTGGAAAAGAATTGCCATTTATTCTGGCCCCAAAGAACCCCAAAGGACATGTTAATGAAAAAATGCGTGAGCCCGTCACATATTCTGCGTTTGATTATATTTTATAGCTTTATAGGATGATATATAAAAATGCAGATTTGACATTTACTGTTACCGAACAAGTAAAATTTAATAATAAACCAACAAAGTACAGGTACAATATTTAATAGTATCTATGATTGAAAAAAAATATTACTTTCCATTTGTACTTTGAATTATAAATTCTAAAATTTTAAGGAATTAGAATCACAAGTGTAAAATTATTTCCATGCAAACAGCTTTAAAATATTAATTTAGTAATAATAGTTGCTCTTATATCAAAACATAAGTAACCACCCAGAAAGCTCCCCACTCCAAGCTTCGTCATGAATGGTAGGCCCATCATAGAATTGTCGAACCCACTTTCATAACATTCCATCACTCATTACATCTTCACCAGAGGCGTCTTAAGACTTCTTGAGAACCCTGCGCCTTTACTCAAAAGTAGACCCTGTGCCCCTACACAAATGTACGCCCCACCTATGACCTTTAAAAATGGACAGTACATAGCATAAGTTGTTAAATACTCGTACAAAAATAACCCGAAACAAATAAATGTGCATGACTTAGAATCATACAAACCATCTCCACCGCCTGCCGCCTTTTGACTGAATGAGTAATGATGGTGTATCGTGATAGGCCTAGGCCTGTACGTGGACGACGATCATCACATATAGAAAGTTGACGTATTGTCAAATTATTTCAAGTTTTCCAGAGAATGCAACCGGAAAAACATTCAATCGTTGACATTATTCGAAACATGATTTTATTAAGGCTGAATCGAGAACGTGACGAGACCTCCATTCCGGCCGAGACCGGGGCATTGGCCCAAGCCTTAAGACAGCGTTTCTCAAACTGTGGGGCGCGCCCCCTTACGGGGCGTGACAACACTTCGAGGGGTGCGCGAGCTTATTGAAAAGTGGAAAACGAAAGATTATTTTAAAAAGTTATTTATTTACTGAAAGTAAACAAACAAAATCATTCTGGCATGATAAAAAATAAAATACACATTTACTCTGATATATTACACTTATAAATGTATCAGTGCTACACAATGTATTTTATAACTAATTTAAGAATACTAAGTTAAGAACAAGTTTAAAAATTACCAGTGACCCCGTGGGATTGTACATATAAAAATTATATAAAAAAATTAACGCTTATCTCTTGATCATTTGTATGGTTTATAATAAATCTCTTAACTGCCGGTTAAAATTTACGCCATTCGCTTTCCAAGGCCAGCAGTTTTCCACGCAGGTGTGCTATGTGATGTATTGAGGGGAGAATAAAGTAGCAAATAATCTGAAATAAGTGAACCCTTCGCATACATTCCAAAGCCTTCGAAATAATTTTATGGATAGCAGTGCACAGAAATATCGTACTTTGAAAAGACGTTTATGTAAGTCCGGGGAAATTAACCCTTTCGCGCTGAGTGAGACGTTTATATACGCCGTTAGCACTTAAAAGGTTAAAGTCGTATCGTATTTTAGCATAAAAGTATAGTATTATTGAATTCAATAAATTGTTATTGTATGAGGGGGGCGCGATGAAAATTATGATTGAATATTGGGTCGCGAATACTGAAACTTTGAGAAGCACTGCCTTAAGACATTCCTGATCTACACCATATATATCAACAATTTAACGATGAATCTCAACTGGCTTAACATTCCTTGCTTTCAAAAAACAGATTACGGAGCGCACTTCAGAGTCTTGGGGGTCACTTCTTTTAAACATTTTGAACGCTCACTAGCACGTGCAAAAGCAACAATCTGACTATAATGGAGTCACTGGACTATCAACCAACACACGTGTGCACAAGCGTTGAACTGCGATACTACCGTTACGGTTGTAGGAGAATGAAACGGTACTTAATTTCCTACCATGCCTTGTATAATATACATGTACTTAAAAAATAGAATTAAGGTATCCGACTACGTTCGGAACCGTGATTTTAAAAAAGAGCATAAATGGATAATTTTCATGATGGCCCCAGGTGTCACTTAGATTAGAATACATGTATAAAATTGTTTTAAGGATATTTTGACCAAAAAATTATTATTTAAATACAATATTTTGGCAAAAAATCAACTTAGAATAACCTTTTTTCAAAATGTTCTCCTTTTTGTGAAAAATGCTTCTATTATAATAATATTTTGCCTATATATAGCTCAGACCTCTGGCACGAGCAACTATGATTTTTGAAAAATTCACATTATTTTTTTAGAGTACCATTTATACAACTCATTGAATATTTATGTGTTTTTTCTTAAATCCCTCCCCTCTATTGTCGTAAAACTGGATAAACCCACTTCTAAGTTATGTATTTCAAAATTCTAGTTGAGCCTCTGTAGAGTTAGGCTATATGCAGGCAAAATATTGTTATAATAGAAGCATTTTTCACAAGGAAGAAATATTTTGAAAAATAGTCTATGTTCATTTTGTCAAAATATTGTATTTAAATAATTTTATTAATACTATTCTAAAAAATAATTTTATATGCATTTCTAATCTAAGTGACTATATCATATTATCCATTTATACCTCTTTACAAAATCACGTTTCAATTTATTAGTCTATAAGAGGCTTTATATTGATGTGGCAATATAAATACATGATAACAATATTTTTATTTATATTAAAAACTGAAAAAAAGAAGCTTCGAAATTCGAATTTTTTTTTTCAGGTATTGAAAAAAACGGGACCTGGATTTCTGGATAATGAATGGTTCAGTGGAGCTCGATTGAATTTTGCCGAAAATCTTATGAGAATTAGAGATGACCGACTGGCTCTAGTATGTTTGGGTAATAGTTTAATTTTAATTATACATCCCTCTTTTAGTGCCAGTTAAAAATTTAAATGATGATATTAATACTTTTTATTAGTTAAAAAAATTAAATTAGGGAAAATTAAAGTAATTCCAGTATTTTTGATGAACCATATATATATAAATATATATATATATATATATATATGAGTGGTAGTGTATCGCGTTACCACACCACAGGTCCGGGGTTCAAATCCTGGGATGGGCAAGATCGACTCAGCCTTTCATCGCTTCAGTGGGTTGATAATTGAGTACCAAGCTTGCTTGGGAACTGAACACTGGGGGTGTCGTGTCAGACTGACCACTTGACTAAAACATCTGCACATGCACCCCTACTCCTAAGGTCATGAAAACTGAGTAGGCCCTTGGCCCTCATAAGCTGTTACGCCACTAAGTTCGGTTCAGTATATATATATATATATATGTGTGTGTGTGTACATATGAACGCTCCAAAGCTGAAAAGTTTTTTAGAACTTAGTTAACTGTGTGTATTAAATTAATTAATATTTTAACATCATAATATTAATTTCTGACCTTTGATTATTGAAATAAATTTTGCCCAGCTATGATAAGAATTGAGAAATTTAGTAAAACTGTCTCTTTTTTTTATAGTTGTGCATTTTTTTCATATGTCCTCTTCTTTTAAAATAATTAAATCCATATTATATTTTTGAATGAGGAAGAAAAAGCTTGTGGATGTGAAGTTTAGAGATCTCCCTTCCTGATACATAATCAGGATAGTAGAAAATTGTATACTTTAAGTAAAACATAATTTTTTATGCTCTTTAAAGTGTTATTAAGTTAAACTAACTTTGGTTTCAAAATTTTATTTATTTCCCCCATTCTCTTTCGAGAAGCATTTTTATTTTCTTAAGGGCTTTTTTATTAGAATGCAAGAAAATATAACTATTCACTTTCTTCAATTTTCATAACTTTGTTTCCTATAAAAACATTCATTTTAAATCTAACACTTGATCATTTTCAGATGAACTGGGGAATGAAGATTCCGTGACATTTGCTCAAATGCATGAAGAAGTTAGGCAATACGCTGCAGCATTTCGAAAACATGGCTTAGGGATTGGTGACAGAGTAGCATGTAAGTGTACTTTATGTATCGATATTCATCAATTCTCTTCATATCGATATTCTAATTCCAAACTTATGAATGAGATTTATAAGCAAAAAGAAATAACAGGCTCATTTTTAAATATAAATGATAAAATTATAATCATAAAGACTTTTTTAAATTGAAATAATTTTAAAAAATGTACATTAGTAATTAACTACATCTATCATATAATTTTTTAATATTGAAGTCATGTAGTAAACATAAGCGAATGTCTATGTAAATAATTAATATTATAGCCCATTGGGATGACTCGATAAATCATTTAATGAGCAACCATACTTCATCTTTGGGCTAAATATTGTTTACTGTACATGTTTTACTTATTGTTTTACTGTACACAGACGCTCTACACCAGTGCTTCTCAAACTTTCAATACTGGCCCCCCTTTTCAATCATAATTTTTATCGCGCCCCCCTTATACATTAATAATGTGCTGAATGTAATAAAAATTGCCTTTGCCCAAAAAACTACTATACGCGATCTTAATTATAAACCATACAAATTAATAACATAAGTATTAATTTTTGTTCTTACAACAAAAAAAAATTAAAAATAGGATAATTATTATGTTTTTTTTTCCTTTCTCTAATTTTTAAATTGAACATATTAAAAAAATGGGTGGCTATTTTAGAAGACAAAATATAGATATCATAAATTAAAAAAAAACTCAAGATAATTTCTAATCTAAGATTTTTATAAAAACTTTTTTTGAAAGAAAAGCCCTAGAAGTCGTTTACTTATTAAACTTGTTCTTAATTTGTTTTAAATTTTGTTTTAAAATACCTTGCAGCACACAAATTGATACATTAAAAGTATACCGGCTGAAGTGCCCGCTCTTTCCCGAGTTCATTTTAAGAAAAAAACATTTTATAAAAACAATTGTAAAAAGAGTAAAGCCAAAAGTCGCGACAATGTTTACGAAAATTAAAATGATTTTTAAAATGATTCTCAAATTATAATTGTTTTAAACGAATTGTAACTTTAAGCCTCACAGAATTAGCATTTATAATTGACGTTAAAGAATGAACAATAATTAAAAAAATTCCCATGAAGAATAATTGTATTATTTTTTAAAATTTAAAACGAAAAAAATTTCAACCCGGGAGCAGGTGCGCACTGATCGGGCGAGCGGGGTTATTAGTCCCCAATCTTTTTTTTTTTTTATATATAATTATTTTATTGTAAAGATGCAAATCGTGATTCTGTGAATAATTTAATTGAGGAAAGTAAACTTACCATTTTGGGGCTTTTTTAATTTTTTTTTGGTAACAAATAAACAATTTTTCCAAATTAACGATTTTGGATCTGTGTGTCCCCCGGGGCCACTTTTTTGGGGAAAAGTGTATTCATTATGATAATGTTACTGCTGCGTTTTCATTATGCTTTATATGTTTTAGAATACTTATAAAATTAAGTATTGGCCAATTCCTTCAAAGTTTTCTCCTGGTTTTTCCCAAAAATCATAAAACTCTTTTGATGGAAAAAAAACGCAACAGAGAAATACATTACTTCCCTTCCTTGAATAAAACAAACACTTAAGAGGGGTCATAACTAACTTTAAATAACAGAAGGTCAAACAGATTTTTCAAAAAAAGAAAAACAAAAGTGCATTATTTCAAATATAATTACAGTGATAATTTCTTTGTTTAAATTTTTTTGATTCTGGGTCTGGGATCTGTTTTTCTCTGAAAGATTAGTTAGTATGTTCGTTTAAAAAAAAAAAAAGTAATAAAAAAACTCTCTATGGGTTACGCAAATCAAATAAAAGTTTTTATTTGGTTATGGATCCAAAGATAGATAACTAGGTAATTAAGAAGTTTTTATTTTTGAGAGAGATAGGAATAATATCGCTTATAAATTATATCAGAGTAAAAAGGATTTTTTCGTCTGAAAGTATTTTGTTTTTTTCATTCAGAGAGTAAATTAATTATTTTTTTTAAAACTTTTATTTTCGATCGCTCCCCTTTTAAAATTATCGCCCCCAAGTTTTGAAAACACTGCTCTACACTGTAAATGCTATTCAGTTCTGGGTTTCACAAAACACAGAAACAACTTTGGGGAAAGGGAACCCCCGGGGGATGATGCCCCTTTTAGATTTTCCAGCAGCCTGAGTCATTCAACCGGTTTCTCTTTCACCACCAGATTGAAGTTGTACAAGTATTCGGTCTAGTGGCACCATCTAGCAGTTCAAAAATAAATGATGATAAATATAATCATCGGTTACAATATCATATAACTCCGCAAGAGATTTTTAGAGCCCAATTCATTGATACACATTTCCAATTACATCGGTTGAGCGAAAAGGGTTCCGTCAAAAATTTTTAAAAATTCAAAAAAAAAAAAGAAAAATGACCAAAAAAAGAAGGGGCGGTTTAAAAAAAGGGGGCCCCCAAAGGACGGGATTTTTTACAGCAAAAATTTTTTTTTATGCCTGTTTAAATAAAAGAGGTGTTTTCTATAATATGTTTCCCTGGGGGAATGACGGGGCCTTTACATATACTATGCCAATCCAGTTAAACGACTCCTACTGGCTATCTTTGGTGAGGACAGAATGATTGGTCGAGTTTGAAGATAAATTAGGTTTAACCCTTTTCCGTTAAACCCCATTTTTCTCGGATTTTGGGGCTACTTAAATCACCTTTTTTTACTTTTCATCACCGTCAACGTTATCCGTTCTCAAAGATTCTATCTGTAGTGAGGTGTTTGCAATTAATTTCGAAGTTTGCATTCAGTTTAAAGGCGTTGTGAGCCACCTTTGTTGTGCCCGGGAATTTTCCCGGGAAAGGTCTGTTGGGAAAATTTATTTTGCGAAATAAAAATAGAGCATACTGTTGTCCTGTACATTGTGTTTCGGATTGTCAGCGCCTTCTACTGGTGATATTTTAAACTAAAAACGTTTTTACCACTGAAAAAGTCTGACTTTCTTGTGAACCCTTTCTAACCAACTGCATTTCTCTATCATCATTTCTTCCTTTTTTTTATTAATTTTTAAATTTGAACAAATTTTTGGTTCTTCCAGTATACCTTTACAGATGTCTAACTATAATAAAAGTAACTATATATATGAGACTTCATTATATTTATTTTATCGTTGTGTAATTTCTGTTATGTAGGTATTATGTCAAATAGAAAAGAAGCCATTTTTGCTATGTTAGCAGCCTTTTGGGCTTTGGGCCCCCCATTTGGCAAAAAAACCCACTAACTGAACATTATATTTTGAATTAATTATAAATGAACATATATATATAAAATATATGAATTATATATAATTTGAACAATATATAGGAACAAAACATATTTTCTCATGTATTAAAAACAATTATAGTTTTTGTCTGCAAACAAAATCGTTAATAAAAGACGCTATCAAAATTGATTTTGAAAATTAAATTTTTGTATCTTTTACCCTCTTTTTAAAATATGATGAAGTTTTCAAAACTTTTATGTAACTAATAAGATCTTCACAAACACATTTTCAATTTTGTAATTCTTTACAAACAATTCAAGAGAAATATATATATATATATTTGTATTCCTAATACGTTCGTAGTGATTTCCTTTTAAAATATGCAACTTATAAACTGTGACAAATTAGCTAACTTTCTAAATAATTTTTGGAACGGGGAGGAATTCAAAAAAATATTTTTCTCTTGAATTGTTTGTAAAAAGAATTACAAAATTAAAAATATGTTTGTAAAAATCTATTAGATAATAAAAATATGTTTTTAACGAATGAGTTTATAAAATGATTTTTGGGGAAAAAATTTTATTCTTAAAATCAAAAAAATCTTTTTTTTACTTTTTGTGTGAGGAAAGGGGGGCTGGCCAAAGGGAAAGAAAAGGGGGCATATTTTTGCCCAAAGACTCGACAGTCCTCCGAAACAGCAAGACTGGTAGTTTGTTCGTCTTCTTTGGTTTTTGGGGTTTTGAAAGTGGATAAATAACGGTGAAACCAGAAATAGACACCTGCTGTTGCGTCCACGGTCATCAAAGAAAAAAGAAAAGGGAATTTTTTTTTTTTTTTTTTCCCGCTTGGTTTTAAAATAGGTCCCGAAGTGGCGCTGACACCCTTATACAATGCGGGTTCAAGTGCGAGTGTTTCAGAACATACAGTTCGGTAACCACTATTCGATATGGGACTGCACAACAAACGTCCCACCGGGCCCGTGTTGTTGTTTTCCAGTTTCGCCTGGGTGGGGGCAGAAACATTGAGACTTAACCATATATAAGTGGAACAGAGTTTCCTTGTTGGATGAAGCGTGATTTCTTATTCATTACGCTGATGGTTGTGACAGGGTGTACCTTCTTTCACAGTCGAACAGTTTCTCTGTCTATGCTAGAATCAAATCAGCTCTCAATATCGAAAAGCTAGAATTATGTTAGAAGGGTTCAAGGAGCTTAATTAATATCCTGGCCACTTAATTCAACGGAGTGTAATGTGATAGAGTCCATTTAGGTTTTATAGAAAGACAGCTCAGAGATCAAATATCTTCATGTCGGAAAATCCCGATTTTTGCTACGGACCCCTTGCAATGGGTCTCCCTGCCCCTTCTCCCAAAACTGTAGTACCCCCTGCCGGGGCTTTTGCATTTTTTTGTTGGCGAAAAGTGTTAAACGGTTATTGCAGTTTTCCCAAAGTTTCAACATTCGCGACCCAATATTCAATCATAATTTTCATGGGCCCTCCCCCCTCTTTAAAGGTAATGTATTGAATTCAAAAATCTATATTTCGATGCTAAAACTATAAAATACATTAACTCTTGGCCATCGGCGTATAAAAACTCTGTCAAAAAAAAGCGTTAATTTCCTCCACGTATATAGTTTTTTCCGAAGTCTTGCGATTTTTTCTGCTCCTGCTATCCATAAAATTTTCGAAGGCTTCGGAATGCACAAAAAAGCACGATGTTTGCGAAAATTTAACTATTTCAGATTATTTTTGTTTTTTTTCCTCCCCAATATATCACATACGCGCACCTACGTGGAAAACGGTTGGCATTGGAAAGCGAATCAAGTAACTTTTAATCGGCAGTTAAGGGATCTATTATAAACCGTACAAATGATTAAGATGTGTTAACTTTTTGTAAATAATTTTGTATATGACAATCCCATGGGGTCACTGGTAATTATTAAACTTGTTCTTAACTTAGTAATGTTGAATTATAAAATACATTGTGTTAGAAAGTACATTTTAAAAAGTTATATCAGTGAAAAAATTTTTCTGAATGTATATTGTTCGTTTCTTTCGTAAATTAATCATTTTAAATAATCGTTTTTTGACTTTAAAATAGCCCCCCTTGTAGGGGTTTTCACCCCCCCGTTTGGGAAAACCCGGTTTTGGTAGGTGTTCCTAATGTCTGGACCCATCGTTAAATTCCCCCTCATTGATTTCCACTGTATAGTTTTGATGTAGGTCAAACAGCTTAGAAGTCTATCTTGCAATAGTGTATTTTTCAGAGTTATTCCTATTTTTAAAATTTTAAATGTTGTTTAAAAAAAATTTCTTATTTTATTAAGGAAATGTTTATTATACAGGCTGTGGCAAATCTCATTACATTTGTGGACCCAAAGATTATATTTGCAGTTGATCATTTTCAAGATGAGGGAGAAGAATATCCCCTTTTTGATAAGATCGTTTCCGCTGCGAAAAGTAAGCCTTTTAATGTATTTCATTGCTTTTGCTTTGTTTTTTAATTTTTTTAAATTCCCATATAATAAAAAATTTGGGTTTTTTATGATGACTCTTTCTTTGCATTTTAGATGCAAAACATTACTCAAATTGTGTGAAACAATAGTTTTTCTAAATTATCTAAATTGTATTAGCTCTGTCTCTGTTTAAAACCCCCTTAGGACCCCTTAAATTGTAAATTTTTTAATTTTTTTTTAAAAATACAGTGGTGATAGGTTAACGAACATAATCCGTTCTAAGACTATTTGTTTCCCAATTTTTCGTTAACCGATCATCGATTCACCAAAAACTTTTTATGGGGAAATCGATTAATTTGTTTTAAGGAAACCCCAAAAAGAAATCAAAACCGAAACTGATGGTCTTTTAAATTTTAAAAGAATATTCTATTGGGAATTTTTTTTAATAGACCTTTTAAGTTTAATAGGTAAGCAACATAATTCAGGGAGATGAAAAAAGATTTTTTGGGCCGTTTCTTTTTAAATTTTACGTATTTTTTCGGCGGTAGCGCGTCTCATCGGCACCTTTTTTTTTATAATTGCCCGTTTGAAAAAAATTTAAGGGAAATTTCTTTTAAATTTTTTTGCCATGTCAACAAATCCACTCGCCCATAACTTATCAGCTGTCAGAAAAAAATTTTATTTTCATATTGAAATTCAAGTATTCCCGTGTGTATTGATTTTAGTCATAATAATAATTATTGAATGACCCTTTTTAAAATTTATTTTTTAATTCAAGTTTCGTTTGGGGAAATTTTCAATACTAAACATGCTTTAAACATTTTTTCCCTTTTAGTTATCTTATTTTGTATGCAAAATGATAACAAATGTTTAATATTAATTTTTTTTAAAAGCCGAAGGTTAGTCAGAATTTCATTTTGTTCATTATTCCGAATATGTTTCGGCCGAACACAAAATCTTTTTGAAAGTGTTCGTTACCCGAACACAAAAATCGTTACCCAAACACACGTTTTTTCATATTCTCAAGGCCCTTTGGGATATATTTTTCAATTTTCTTGGGGGATACAGTACGACTAAAAATCTCAAAAAATCAAATCAATTTTTTTTAGTCTAAAATTTTTTATATAATTTTTCTATAACTTCACAAAATTTGAAAGCTCTAAATTTAAAAAAACACAAATTATGAAAAAGCTTTTTCATTGTTTTATTCCATCCCTATGGTAAATCAAAATTTTTTAAAATTATTTTTTCCAGAAAGATAAAATAAGATTTTGTTTTATTTAAAATGCTAAGGGTTTTTTCGTTCCTAATGCTTTGAATTTTTACCAATTGCTAATAGTACATGAAAAAAGTTGGTACTTTTTAATCAAAGCATTCCTTATTTTTTAAAAAAAATTAAACTCGGGAATTTTACATTTTTAAGGAATTTTCTAAATTCATAAAAAAAAAATATTGTAAAATACCAATTTATGTTATCACAAAACCCATACCAAATTTTGTATACATAGTTTGAGGTACTTGTAAATCAAATTTCATGCGTACACGTAAATTTTTGTAGGAGGAGTAGCATTTTAAAATCACTTCACTAATTTTAAGTTTTTTCCTTAAGAAATTAAATGGCTAGCTTTTTATAAATTTTTGAACACAAAAAAGGTTTTACACAGCATACACACATAGGAGACAACCAAAACATTTTTGAAAATCCTTAAATTAAAATTTTTTGTGTAAATCGTACCATCTCCCCTCAAGGTAGAACAAATAACGCGCATATGGTCTAAAATTTTAAATCTTATGTTTGAAATACACATTTCTTTTCTTTTTAAATGAGGAAAGAAAATGAAAAGATTGCGATGAAAGTTAAAAATTAGAAAATTTGGAGGTGAGACATGCATGACCAAAAATAAGAGAAGTCACCGAGAAAAATATTTTAAGATTATTCAACTTAACCCTCTAAGCGGTCTGCACTTAAAGTCTTGCCATTCTGGAAATGCTTCAAAAATGCATCGAACATATTTTTTTGCTTTCAGGTGGGGTTCTCAAAAGTGGTTGTGCCGTATTTTTAAGAATGCGGCTCGGCCGCTTTTGGGAATCTTGCTTGAAGGCAGAAAAAGCATCTCTGGAAATGGCGGAATTTTACGTGCAGACCGCTTGGAGGGTTAATTTTGATATGATATTGAGATAAGAATTGTCAAATTGTGTTGTTTAAATAAAAGAATTTTTTATTTACTATAAAATTTGTTTTAAAAATATCACGGAATAAGCGAATTTAAAGAATTTGATGTTTTAAACCGTTTCAATAGTTAAATTTCAAATTGACTCTCATGATTAATCTGTAAAATGCTATGAACTCTAAAATACAATGACCTAACTCTTCAGTTTACAACAATTATGAAACAATGATAATTTTTGTATAAATTAGGCGTAAAGATCCTAAATACGCTTAAGTAAATATTTTCAGATGCAAAATTGTTTGATCGACTAATATATTTATTATTGATCTTGTGTTAATTTGTCATAAAGTGAAAGAAAAATTTCAATTATATTTTATAAGTGTCTAATCTTTGGTTATAAACTTTCTTGTTAATGTTATTTGAGTGAAATCAAATGAAATTATAATTCTGAAAATTTGAAAACATCAATAGCATTGAAATCTACAAAGAAACAAGTAAAAAATAATTTCCTTACGGGTAAAATAACGTCGAGTTTTCCCCCTAGTTTATTTCTGGCTGTAGAGTGTTTCAAAATGGAAAACGAAATGCTCTTGACGTTCAAATTTCTGTAGAAATAAGCTAACCTATAAGTGTTAATCAAAATTTCATTCTCTTATGTTTTTATAGGTGCTCCTAACGCAACTAAAGTCGTTGTATTGCCTACACAACCGGATACGATACCTCGTCTATCAGAGATTCCCAAAAGGTAATTTTATTGCATTTTCAAATAAAAAGCACAACTGAATGTTACATTCAGCATTAATGGAATTTTTATTTTATTACAGAAATTAATATTGCAATTTATTTCACTAATAATAAGGTAATACAACTTCAATTTATAGTATATTGTTGGAAGATTTCCTTAAAAGCGGAAGGACATCTGATGGTGAAGTACCAGAACTAAAATTCGAGCAACTACCTTTTGACCATCCTGTAGCAATTAACTTCACTTCAGGCACACCAGGTCTTCCCAAAGGAGTTTTGCATTCTCCCGGGGGAAAAGTACTTTTCGGGACTTATTTTATTTACATAAAATAAAAAAGAAATGTCTGTTAGTAATTTGAAATTAACAGCTTTTACTAATGCATTTAAAAGTTTAAGTACTTATATGAAAAAATCAATTTTTAAATTTTTTGTCTGTCTTCTATCTGTTTGTTCCTAATCTCTGAAACGGCTGGACCAATTTTGACGAAACTTTCTCTGGCAGATGCTAATGTCATAAAAAAAACATAGGTTACTTTTTTTATAAAAAAAATTAGGGTTCCCCGAAAATAAAATTAAAACCAATGAAATGGTGAACAATATCCGTTTCAAATAGGGATAATTTATTTCTCGACGTTAAAAGGGCACATCCCTCTCACACCTTGCTTGCGGCGGGTTCGTTTCATCAACCCAGTCCTCACTCTACAGTGTCAAGGTCCCTTCCCCCCTTTCGATTCGTTTCCCCCACCCTGTTTTCCTGTTTCGACGACTATTGTATTGAGTAGTTCGAAATTTAAAATTTTATATATAAGGGGAATTTTGTTCATTAAATTGAATATCTATATAGAGGTTTGTTCAATAAATTCAATATTGATTAAATTTAATGTTAACGTTAACATTACGGGCGTTATAAATTTTAAAAAAAAACTTTTTTATCAGCTGTTATATCTAAAACTTAAAATTAAGCAAACATGGTTTTATTTGTGAGATATGCAAAAGCTTCTTTTGTTTAATTTACAATTTCGAAAAATTAACTCATTAAAAAACCCCTTTAATCCTTCAGTCTGTATTGTTTAATTTTTCAAATCACCCGTGCGAATACGGGTATATCATTTAGTATTTTAATAAAATTAAAATAAATAAATAATATTATCTCTTTGCAAAACGTCTTACAGCTTGTCTTGCCACAAAATTTAATATTTATAAAAATGCATTTATTATTATTATTATTATTGTAGCGTCCTTCTCATATTGATTCTGTGAATATCGGTAAATAATAGTAACTGAATGATATATAAATAAAAATGTGTACCAAATTTTATCTACATCTTTACCTTCATTTCTTTGCGAGCATAATCAAATATGCTTTTTAAAATAATTCGATATTTTACTGTTTTTAAATCCGCTTATATATATTATTTAAGAAAGAAAAATAGTTACAAATGCCCTGATTCTTTTTATTTTTTGATTTAGAATTCAAAATAAATTCCAAAAAACATCACATAATATTACAGAAATATCAGTGAAATTTAGTTTAATTCTTTACTCTAGCACCGCTACACAAGGATTTTCATCCATAAATAAAGGATAAATTAAGTTTTCTTTTCATTTTAAATAAATATATCAAACTTTCTAAAGATTCTTTGAATTTTAAAATATTTTTGCTCTTTTTTTAAGATAACATAACTTAGTATCCGATGCGTTTTGTCATAAAGCTTAAGGATTCTAAAAGGCTTACAGATAATTGTAATGTGAAATATTTTAATTTCATGAACACTTATTTTCAGACCTTCATGTGTGTACTTAGAGATTTTGGAATGCATCTAAATTTGAAGAATGGTGACACTGTGTACACCTATTGTCCGGTAAGTTGTATTATTCCCATTATTATATCATTGTAATATGCTGATATTAAGAGCAAACCAGAACAAAAATAAAATTTAAAAAAAAAGAATAAAAACAGCAATTATCGAAAAAAAGGGGGGGAAAGTAAGAAAGCCTAAAGGAAGTAAATAGAAAAATTCTTTTTCATTGAAATAAAATGATAAAGATCATTGTATTACTTTATAAAGCAAAGAATAAGGTAGAAATGAGAGTAATGCATACACATTCTTTTATGGAGAATATTTTTATTTATTTACTGAACCAGTAACCGTATAAATAACGTACTAAATTATTTGTAATTGAAGGCTTTTGAATTATGAACTTAAATGTAATTAGATTTCATTAAGCCTTTCTTTTCGTTTTGTACTTGTTCGTAAACTCAAAATCTCCCTTATATTTGCATCCGGTAAAGTAAACGGGGAACTACATAGGTAATAAATTACAAAATTATTCTTAAAATAAATTCGTATGATAAATCCATAATTTATAAAATGTAATTCTTATATTAAGAAAAACAGACAGATAAAATTACCTTACTTTTAATTGAGGATCTTCGGTTCGGTGATTTATTGGTAGCGAGCCCACCTTTTTATCCTAAGGTTGCGGGTTCGATCCCGACTGGAGTCGATAGGATGCGAAATCATAGGCACGCATGTCATATTATTACGTGGCGTGTGGAAGATCTCTTGAGCATCAATTTGGTTCTGGTACTCTCTGCAAAATTAAATCCTGGCAATATTTAGCATTTGACTAGAGCTTGAATTAAAATTAATTCAAACGTCAACAATTTGGTAGCGAGAGCCACCACTAGATAGCGCCACCACTGTCTCTCAGACTTATGGAACTTGCCGTTTCTGTAAAGGCTTGCGTGCCAAAATGCATCCCATTTGGTTCATAGATTATGATATCATTAATTAAATTTTTTGTTGAAAAATGTTTGTATAAATGAGAACTAAATTAGATGAATTATTTATTACTTATTAGGTTGGATGGAGTGTATGGGACAACCCCATTCCAGCTCTTGCCCTAGGAGTTAAATTATTTCTGTTTTGCGGAAGTCCTGAATATTCTAAGAAAGGGTTCACTCTTTGGGATTGTTTCTCAAAGTATAAAATCACATATGCCTGTCTTACACCTGCATGTTTTGACAGCATCGAAAATAACAACATATTTCCCGGTAAGTACATAAACATTTAAAAATAATTCTACAAAATATTTAGATACATAAACTGTGATAAATACATTTCAGATCTTTTTAAAGTTATTTTTTTTAACATTTAAATGCAATCAAATTTTGGAATACCTAAAATAGTAAAATACTGTTTTATATATCATATCAGTTAACTAATATTACAAAAAAATGGTAGAAAACTTACAAACTCATATCACTACAAAAATTTTAAAACATGTTATAAATCTTCCATATAGAAAAAAAAAGTAAAATTATAAGGAACAAAAGTGTGAAACGCGTTAATCAATGTGTTAACAAAATTTTAATAAATGAATATATTGAAGTCGCGTATATATATATTGTTAACATATTGAATTTGTAAATATTTTTCCACCTAATTTAACACATGTTCATTTTAAAAAATTTTACATTCTATTCATTCTGTGTTAGGTGAAACCCTCGATTACTTAGTTAACAAAATTTAATATTTTTTTTCAAATTGTTTCTTTTACTCTAGTAAATACGGTAAATATATGGTAGATCGTCGACCCCAAACCTTCAAACGCAAGAAATGTCCTCGCAATTAAGTGAACTAATAATTTTGAATTGTTTTTCTTATAGAGCCTGGAATGAATTTTGATAGCTTGAAAATTATCGCCTTGGGAGCCAGTCCATCTAAAATTCGAAACTTCGAATTTTTTCATAAATATGTCAAGAAGGATCTTTTTGTTTCCAGTATTTACGGTAAGCGATTTACAAGCAATTTTACTTGTTATAGAATAATTCAATGTTTCTTAAACCCGAAAGAATACACTTTACAAAAAATAGAGCACCCTAGAACATCTAATTATCTAAAAATTTCGCATGATAATTTTTTATATTAAATTTACAAAAGGTTAAAGAATGTTGTACTACCCAACTAGCATCGTATAACACTGGAAAAACTATCCTTTCTCATTGCCCGTGTTGCAAATCCTAGAGACACAACAAATAATATCGTTACAACATATTTTTTTACTGAAAACAATTATAAAATATCTGTGCAACACAAAGTATCACACGGGGCTTACAGTAGTAAGTATTAAACACACATTCAAGGTAAATAAAAAATAGAAAAAAAATTTGAGGTTAAGAAGAATTACAAATATTTACAACAATTTCACAGAAATGTTTAAAAGCACTTCTGGTGGAAAGAAGTTGGTGAAAATTCGGTGTCCAATTAATGTTAAGTCTCTTGAAAGTCAGTCTTATAATCTTTCTCTCTCTGACATACTTGGAACACAGAAGGATTACATGTTCTACATTTTCCTCGCCACCAATATTACAGTCACAGGAAAATGAAGGAACTAAATTAAATTTGTTCAAGCAGCTTTTGAAATTAGCATGATCACTGAGAAATTGGGTTATTTTGTAGCTAGTGTAAAAATGATGGCATGACAGTCTTTTACAACATTGTAGAAAATCTTATAGCCAAAAGAATGACCTTGAATTTGTCTCATAATCGGGATGCTTGCAGATAGATGGTCATAGAAAGCAATAAGTGCCACCTGCACAGTATGGACTCTGTTAGGCAAAGATGCTTGAAACACAGTTTGCTACAAGAAATCTACCACATCCTTCATCGGCGAAATGAAACATCTGGAAGGACAAATTGATGAATGCAATTCGTGATAGTAAGATTGTGCAACATATCCGAACTGTATCAATGGCATCATTGTCCTGTATCCAATGCCCTAGAGCCTTTTTCTTACCAACTGTCAGAGGCGTAGCGGAGAATATTAGCCCCCCTGCAAAATTAGGTTTGGATCCCCCTAGAATCCTGCCTTCCCCGGCGTTGTGGGGTGTACGTTACGCCACTGCCAACCGTTGTATATCTTCCATCATCTTACACTCAATGACTGTACCATCTGCCAAGCTGTGGTGGAATTACAATAGTTTATAAGATGTCTACTTTTAACACTACAGTATCGACAATGTTATCTTAAGGTATCCGACTACGTTGGGAACCACGATTTTAAAAAAGCGCATAAATGTATAATTTTCATGATATTTAGTGTCACTCAGATTAGAATACACGTATAAAATTGTTTTAAGAATATTATGACAAAAAAAATATTTAAATACAATATTTTGGTAAAAAATTAACTTAGAATAACCTTTTTTCCAAATGTTCTCCTTTTGTGAAAAATGCTTATTTTATAATAATATTTTGCCTGTATATAGCTCAGACCTCTGTACAGAGGCTAAACGATGATTTTTGAAAAATTCACATTATTTTCGGAGTTACAAACATTTGAAATAATTATCGGCGTATTTTTTCTTAAAAGTTTCTCCCTTCTGTTTTCGTAAAACATGGATAAACCGATTTCCAAGTTATGCGTTTCAAAATTCTAGTTGAAGCCTCGTAAGAGGTCTCGAGCATAACAGAAAAAAATTAATACAATAGATGCATTTTTTACAAAAGGAGAACATTTGGAAAAAAGGTTATTCTAAGTTAATTTTTTGCCAAAATATTGTATTTAAATAATTTTTTTGTCATAACGTCCTTAAAACAATTTTATACATGTATTCTAATCTAAGTGACACTAAATATCATAAATATTATCCATTTACACGCTTTTGCAAAATCACGGTTCGAACGTAGTCGGATACCTTAAGTGATGTCTAGCTATCAGACTGCACTTCTATCATTTAACGGTACATTTAACGACGAATTATGCTTTGGTCTTGGAGTGAAGACTACCAGATTCATATGTGGAAAGGCGTATCCAGTGGTCTCTATCGGTATTTGTTTTACTGACCTATACAGCAGCACATTATTCCTAAAGTTCTAGTGTGGAATTGTATCTTTTACAATAGATGAATGCTTTATCTTAAGTATAACTTTGCAACTCAATGATATGTTGATTACATCCTGTGAACGGTTATGATATGATTTATATTCAAGACAATATCTGTCGGCCATGAAAATTTTTTATAAAAATGCAAAAAAAAAAAAGATTGAAAATTTAATAAAAAATTATTTATATCGACATGGTTGTCACATACAATTCTGGCATATTTAAATGACATTAGAGAATGGTAACTCACTTTGAATAAAATAACATCAAATATTACTCTCTCATCTGTATTTTACCGAAAGGAAATTCAAATGTATCATGTTCAAGCATCAAATCATATGTGAAACCCCCTAAAGGGACTTCTTTGATTATCCGCGTGAGCTAGAGGTATAGGTTTACATAAA
>BMAV01003423.1:0-52102 GCA_019973955.1 Trichonephila inaurata madagascariensis
AATCATAACCCAATATTTTCCCCTTGAAAAAATTAAGAAATGTTTTGGTATTTACTTTTTACTTGAATAAACAGGTTCCTAATTATTTTTTTAAGGGTTATAACCACGGGCAGTAGCGCACACAGAAATTTTTCAAGGAGGGGGCGGGTTGAAAGTTCATCATTCTTGTATCATGCTATTTTTGATTTTGTCGATTTTCAGGAACACAGTAAAAAATTAATTATTGAATAAATAATTAGCATTAATTAATAAAATTAATCATTAAAATAACAAATATTTAATTAAATTTTACGTATTATATACTTAGAATTATAACCAATCGCGGAAAAAAACCCAAGTATTTTGGGGGTCCGACCCCAGGACCTTGTGTGCGCCACTGCACACAGGACACAGCACCAAATCAGTATATTATTGCAACTTAGAATTATTATTGCCCAAAAATAAATGGCAACAGAAATAGTGCCACTACGTTTGTATAAATGCTCGATTCTCATCGGCGCCGATCTATAATAGAGCCTCTGTCTATTATTTATTGATTTTCGCGTATTCGGTTCTACAAAAAAAAAAGTAAAATGCTCTTACTCTCAAAAATAAAAATAAATTTGATATGGTATTTCGGATATTTTATTTTTAATTTGTATTTTTTACTGGTTTATTTTTTATTACTGTTTTGATTGTAAGCATTTTTCTCTGTTTGTTTTCTTGAACGGGGTACGGGGGCCCCTAGATACCCAGGGGCCCTGGGCTGCAGCCCTGATAACCCTGGGGGGGCGCAAGTATATGAAAAAGTTGAAAATAAAACATTTAAAATAATTTTCAATTTACTGAAAGAAAGTGGAACAAAATACATTCTGACATATTAAAAAAATACACATTCACGCTGATATAATATACAGTAGAACGTCGTTTATCCGAACGTCAATTATCTGGAGCGTCAAATATCCGAACCATTTTTTTTTTTTTCCCTCAACTTTTGTCAATTTAGAAGCTGAAAAAGACTACAATGACGATCACAGGCATGAGATTACCGGCTTCGTCCAATCGATCCCAGGATTTCAAGGATGCAATGAAGATATAGAAACCTGGATGGCAATCGATGCAGAAGACCCCAGTGGATTTCAAATGCTAAATGATGACGAGATTGTGACTTCCGTGCAAGCAGAATCCGACCCTGTCGACGATGAAACGGATGAAGACGAGGACAACAACAACGAAAGTAGCAGGGGTCGATCAAATACTGACGCGTTTTCTGCGTTAGAAACAACAATGGAGTGGTACGAACAACAATCAGATTGCTGTCCTACTCAACTACTGCTGCTCAAGAGAATCAGAGACCTTTCAGCGAAAAAACGAAGGTGTACAATGGTATAGCGAAAAATAAGTGATTATTTTCCACAATAAAGGTCAGATTGCGACATTTTGCACCTATTTTGCTTTTTCTTCAAGCACATTTCCCACATGTGATGATTTTCAATATTCGCATAGTGTCCGGTTTCGCATACTGCATGGATCGCATTCGGTGTTCGGTTATCCGAACAATCGCGTATCCGAACGGTGTCCGGTCCCAATGGATTCGGATAAACGACGTTCTACTGTACTTATAAATGTATCAGTACTGCACAAAGTATTTGATAATGTGTGTATTTATCAATACTAAATTAAAAACAAATTTAATAATTACTAGTGACTCCCATGGGCTTGTCATATACAAAATTAAATACTTATCTTGATTTGTACGGTTTATAATTAAAGGCGTACTGTAGTTTTAGAGTCAAAGTATATTATTACTATATTCAATACATGGTTACTGTAAGCGAGAGGAGGAGGCTAGGAAAATTATGACTGAAAATTGCGTCGCAAAAGTTGAAAGTTTGAGAAACTACATTGAAGCTTCAAAGTGCACAAAGTTAACAAATAGTTTATATAATTTATATATAAAAGTAAGTCATTTTTATGTTACAAAGTCTACAACGCGTCGTACACTTCGTAATTGAAACTTTTTATCGTGGTCACCGCTTCCTGGCACTATTACTGCTTACGGGCACAATCATTGATTTCTGGAACAGTTGTCGTTTCCCAAAACTAGGAGTGGTTAAACTTTTCCAGGGTACGGGTTACTTCTCATTTTTTCAAGATGTTGCGGTCAACCTAATGGTGTAGGTGTGGTGAACTAAGAAAAAGGTCTACAATATTTATTATAACTTAAGGCAGGGGTGGCCAATCCAAATGACCTCGCGGGCCACTTCGGAAGAACTTTACACACAATCCCGCGGGCCGCATATAAAAACATATATCTGTATATTAGATTTGGATCCATTACAAACATTTGTTGGAGTGAAAATTTAAAACAGACTGATGTATTATTATTATTTTCATTGTTTTTCATGTATACAAACATAGATAGTATAATAATAATAATAATGCAATGATCAAATAATGTTTAATTTATTTAATTAGTGGAGATATCTGTTTCTCAACTCTTTCACTTAGTTTTTGCAAGTCGATCTTAATACATGTGTATTTGCTAATTGTAATTGATGTTGCAGATTTTCGTGCGTTAAGTTTGAGCACGATTTATGTTTGATAAATTTCAATTTAGGAAGAAAAAAAGAGATTCGCAGTAACAGAAGCAACGTGATAAAATAATAACAGTCATGGGATTTATTTTTACAAAAAAAAAAAAACTCTTTAAACAAAAAAATATTGTACAAAATAGTCGAATTTTGTAAAGTTGTAAAGAATCGCGCGGGCCCCAAAATTATTCAAGGGTGGGCCCTCGGGGCGCGGGTTGGACTCCTGTGACTTAAGAGGTCTCAGGGGTGTTAATTTTCTCTAAGGGCTGAAAATATAAACAATATTCAAATATATATAACTCTTTGAAATTATAATTAAATAATTCGATTCTTTTGCGCATTATTTATAAAGGAATTGGGCTTCAGAAAAGTATAAAATGTTTAAAATAATAATCATAATTTAAAAAATTATAAGCATATGAATATAAAAGAAATATTTCTATAAGATTAATTAAGTTTTACGCTGCGCATGCTATTTTCTAAAATAGTAACTTTAATTACTAGCTATAAATTGACTTATAAAATTAAATGTATACCCTTATTACACTGTAGTATTATTGTATAAGTAGAATAATAAATTATACATACAGTATAAAAAGTGGTCTGTACACTTAGAATTGCTTACAAAATTTAATGTTTCGACTAATAAAAATTAATGTATTGTAATTGTAATTTTTATGATCTCTGCAACTTGTTCTTAATAGAATGACATAACTATTTTTTAAAATAGTGTAATATTTTAAAAATTTAATCAAAAGCTACTAAAATTTCGCCACAAAAGCTTCGTACCTTAACAAAATCTCAACTTAGCTTTAAATATTGTATTTCTTTTTAATTTAGTACTTAGTGGGATAGGTTTTAGTGTCTACAACCATTTTAAGCATCTTGGTACAGATTTAATCAGTTTTTGTAATTTCTGCATCTACTTTTCCATTTTCTGTCGATTATTGTTTGTATTATTTGCGTTTATTTGTCATATTTTCTTTTTTTCATCAAAATTTTCACCAAATATATTTTACTGGCAAATAAAGTGATTGAGGAGGTGCATAATTTGGGGACAGTTATGAAACAAGTGGTACATTGAGAGCAGGGACTTGTCGTCATTACCCAGTTAAATGAAGTCATTTCAAAATCCAAATTTCCTCGGATAAATTAAAATTTCTCTTTAAAATATTTAAATAGAGCTCATGATTCACAATATCAACAAAAAATACCAAATTACCTGATTCTGTGGCCGATTAACACCCCCACTCAAGGACACTCCCACCTCCATGTTATATTCATCCAAATAGATTCTTGGGATTAAGTTTCAGAAAATTCAAAATTGACAGCAAATTGATTGGGATGGCAGATAATTCAAAAAATTTGGTTCCGATGGGCCTATAATAGCTTGTAATTGAAAAAGTAAGGAGTTTAATTGAATGAATTTATGTGGAACAAGAACTCCTCCACCTCCATGCTTCAGCATTGAAGTGAATGTGTTCTGGCGTGGGGGTGTAAATTGGCCTCAGAATTAGGTAATTTGGTATTTTTTGATGGTATTGTGAATTATGAGCTCTATTTAAATATTTTAAAGATAAATTTTAAATTATCCGCGCGAAATTTGGATATTGGAAACGACTTCATTTTTAACAGGGTCATGACGACAAGTGCACTGCTCTCAATGTACGCCACTTGTGTCTCTATAACTGTCCCCAAATTATGAAAACACCTCCTCAATCACTTTATTTAGCCCAGTAAAACATATTTGGTGAGATTTTGATGTAAAAAAAAAAGAAAATATGACAAATAAACGCAAAATGTGAAATAAAAACAATAATCACAGAAGAATGGAGAAAAGTAGATGCAGAATTACAAAAACTGATTAAATCTATACCAAGATGCTTAAAAATTGTGGACGCTAAAAAAATATCCTATAGTACTAAATTAAGAAAGAAATACAATATTTAAAGCTGTTGAGATTTTGTTAAGTGTAAAAGACTTTTGTTGTATTTTAGTAGCTTTTGATTATTAATTTTTAAAAAAAAGTTACACTATTTTTAAAAATATGTCATTCTATTAAAACAAGTTGCAGCTATCATAAAAATTTCAAATTACAGTACATTAATTTTTTTTAGTCGAAAAAAAAATTTTATAAGAAATTGCAAGTGTACGAACACTTTTGTGGCCCACTGTATATTCTTTTAAAAAAAAAAAAAAAATTACATTTTCCAATTTTTAAAAAATTTCAATATTTTTCAAATATTTTGAAATACAAAAGATATATTATTTTTAAATGATGTAGGGTTTTAAAGATTATGATACATTTTATAATTCTGTAAAGTTTTATACATCAGAGGCTACTATTTTAGAAAATACCTTGCGCAACGCAAAATGCTACAAGAAACGCTACAATAAGGTGTTTGATTGTTCGCTTGTATTAACCCTTGATTCTTTAGGTATCAATAAATAAATAAACAGCATTAAATTTAAGCGTACAGAAACGTTGCTGTTATTCTAGCAAAATTTCCACTTTAATGAGTGCAAAGAAGCTAATGGGTTCATTATCTGGGTGATTCGCAGATCAGTGGGTAATTTAAAACAGTTTTCCGCACTTTTTAACGTGGATAACCCTAGTTAATGTGCAAATTAACTAATTTTTTATACTTTAGTGGTAACACATAAAAAAAAACTCTTACTTTTATTAATGTAGATGGGATATTTAATACTATTTTAAGGATCCGACTACTTGACATGATTGCGATAAATGGATAAAATATTTAATGTCACTTAGATTAGAAAATGTATGAAAAATTTTTTTAAAAATATTATTGCAATAAAAATTTTTTAAGTACAATTTTTTTGACAAAAATGAACATAGAATGACCCATTTTCAAAATATTCCCCCTTTTTGAAAAATGTTTTATTATAATAAAAATTTTGCCTGTATATAGCTAAAGACCTCTGACAGAGGCTTCCCCCTTGGAAGAAATAAAAGAAACTCAGTAGGGGGTTTAATCCATCCCTTTTATGACAACAGGGGGGAGACATTTTAAAAAAAAAGTTTCATTTTTTTCAATGGTTTGTAACTCTAAAAAATTTTTAATTTTTTAAAAAAATCGTAATTGAGCCTCTGTTCAGAGGTCTGAGTATAGACAGTCAAAATATTAAGAATAAACCTTTTTTCAAAAAAGGAGAACTTTTTTAAAAAAAAAGGTTATTCTAAGTTTTTTTGCCGAAATTGTATTTAAAAAAAATTTTTTTTGTCAAAATGCCCCTTAAAACATTTTTTTATAATATATTCAAACCAAAAAGTGACACTAGATATCATAAAAATTTACCCCGGTTTAAATCGTTTTTTTTTTTAAAATCAGGGTTTCCGAACGTAGCCCGGATACCTTGGAAAAAAAATTATGTATTAAAGTTAGTTTGTTCTTGGACCTTTTTCAGTTAAAAAAATTGCCAATAAAACAATTTTTAAAAACTTTGGAATTAATTTTTTGGGGAAGGGAAAAAATTGTAGTTTTGGGGGGGGCCCCCCCCCCACTTTTTTTCCCAACACCAATATTCTCAACTAGGCTGCCCCCCAAAGTATATTTGGGTGCTAAAAAGGTACCCCGGGACCCGTGGCAGGCGAAAGTCATAATTTCGACCCCAGTACCCCCTTGAAGACCCGTCGTGTAGGGAGCGATGAACGTTAAATCTGTCGAGAGTCGTCTTTTTGAACATGGTTCAAAATTACGAGTTTCGCCCCAAAAACCCTCAGTAGCAAATACAGTGCGACGAAATATTTCCTCCCCCCAACGCACCCCTTTGGAAAATTTTAAAAAGCAATAAACTTTCATTCTTTAAATTTTCCCTCCCAGAAATAAAATCCCCCTTTTGGGGCAAAAATCCTATTTCTACTAAAAGGAACGGTTTTAAATTTTCCCCTTTTTCGCCCTTTTTTCCCGGGACTTTTGGGTCTAAAAGAATTTAAAAAAGCATTTGAAAAGTTCTATTTAAAACCAATCAATAAAAACAGTAAAAGAGCAAAACTTTCTTTTTTGAAAACTACAAATTTAAAAAAATAATTACTACCCTTTTTGTAAGTACCCAATTAGAAAAAGGGGTTAAAAAAAGTCCCTTTAAGAATAGTAACTATCAAAAAAAGAAAAATTTATTTTTGTGAAAAGTTTAAATTTTATATACACCACAGGTAACCAATTACCTTTTAAAGAAGCATTAAAATAATCTCATTATAACTTTTTTACACTAGACCAGGGGTGGCCAACCCACGGTAGGGTGCCACAGTGTGGCACTTTAAAGATTTGTGGGGTGAAAAACATAGATTTTTAAAAAATTAAAAAAGTTTAAAAAGATAATAATATATATATATATATATATATATATATATATATATACATATTATTTTTTCAGTTTTATTGAAATGCGATTGTATGTGATTGTATGCGATTTAGAAATTTCAATGAACATACTTTTGAGAATAAATGTTTTTTATTTACATAAAATATAAAAAATATCGCTCTGCTATACGCCTGAAACAACCTAATTTTGTTAGTTTCTTCAAAAGCTAAATGTTTTTCAAAAAAGAAAAAAAAAAGACTACAAATTCAAAAGAAAACATTATGAAAGTATTTGACTTTTTAATAATTATTTTTTAGAGTTAAGTGCCGCCCATTGGGTTTTAGTGGGTTTAACGCGATTGCTGTGTCGTAGTGCCTGTGTTCAAAACCCGGAGAAGGCATAGATGGGTTTTTAAATGTAGGCCCCGGGATGGGGGGAACCCCCAAATAGCCGTCAAACCCCCAAGTCCTCTGGAAAAAGGGGGGAGACCCCTTACGCCCCCGGGGGTGTTTTCCTCTACATGGGGGTTTTTTTGATTGATTGATTGGTTTAATATTAACGTCGCACTGTTCAGCTACACGAGGGGTTTTTGGGGACGGACCACGTAATTTTGAACAATGGTCAAAATGACGTGGGCGACACCCCGAGCTGGCACCCCCCCAACTACCACAACACAAAAAACGGGAGGGCGTTTCAAATCTCGACAGATTTAACGGATCGCCGCCCCCCACGGTGGGTTTTAGGGGGTACCCGGGGGGAACTCGTGACAAGGGGGAAAAAACCCCGGTCCGATACCTATACCACCCCGGGTCCCCGGCTACCTTAAATTGGGGGGACCCAGCTAAAACTCGTACTGTCACCTGTATAGTTCCCCCAAGGCTACGACCAACGACAGGCTTACATCTATCCCCCCGCCATGATGAAGATCTATCCCTCGCCATGGGAAAAAGGATCACAACAACACACAACAACAATTAGAATTAAAATTTTCAACTTACTAATTTTTTTCTTATACCTAATTTAACCGATTGAAGCCGTAAAAATTTTTTTTTAACAATAAAACCGAAGTTTGTACTGTTGTCTTATTTATTACATTATTTTTTTAAAATTTCCCAAAAATAGACACCCCAAAATTTGCTCTTAAAAACCCTTATATATAGTTTTGTAAATAACACTATTTCACCTTTTTTATCTTTTTTTTTTTTGTTGAAAAAAATTGGGAAATCTAAAACGCATAACTTGTTTTTTTTTCAGATAGTGGCTCTCTTTCCCAAAAAGGGTTGACCACCACGGCACTAGACTGAACATTTTTCCAGTATACATCCGGAAAAAATTGCGAATAAAAATTTAAAAAGAATTTTAAATCTTTAAAAAGAATGTTAGTTTAAATTTTTTAAAACCCAAAATTCCTTTTTTAAAAATGGATCAATTGTTTTTTTCAATCACATTTCTTTTTCCCTGAATAAAAAAGTGACTATTGTTTATTATTATTATGCAAAAATACCCTCGAGGTCTTATTTGTATCGGAGTTCAGGGGTCCCGAGTTACCCCGTCGAGGGGGGCCGATGCACATTAAATCTGCCATGGTTCAAAAAACCTCCTGTTGGTATGGGTGTAAAAATTTGGAGAAGGAGGTTCCCGGTGAAGTCCCCTCCTCGTTTTTTGATCGAGGTTCAAAATTTCGAGAACCGATCAATTTGCCTTTGTGTTGCATTTTCATCTTCACCATACATCAGATGAGAATTTTTTTAGCCTTGGGCAGATTTTTCCCCATCCGTGTTGGGGAACGATGCATTTTAAAACTATCTAGACTCAAACCGGGCCTTCCGTTGGGTGGTGTGGTAGTTAAGAAGGGGTGCAAGTCGGGGTCGTCCCCGTCACTTGGGCCGTAGTTCAAAAACGAGGTCCGTCGCTAAAAACCCCAGTAGGGTGAACAGTGCGATGTTAATATTCACTCACCCCACTTGTCAACGGCTATTAATTTTCCCACTTTTTTAGTTCATGGGGGGCCCCGTTTTTTGTAGGGGCCCAGGACCCTAGAAATCATAAGACTTCCCTATCAAACACTGGGTTTTTTGGGGGCATCAGGACTCAAAAACCACAAATCTTTATTTCTGAATAAATATGTTTTTTTGGGAACTGCAAATGTTAATTTTTTTAATCGGAATTTCTATTAAGCATCAGTAATTTATCATGGCCTTTAAAGCTAAGGGGTTTTTTTTCCGAAAGGTTGGTGAACACTGAACAGTTAATTGTTTGGGTTGTTATAATACTTGTGCAGTGTAAAAAAACCCTTTTTGAAACCAAAAAAACAGATTCCCATTTCTTATAAAAAGTGAGTTTTTGGCGGAAAATCGGTTTCCCGGGAAAACCCAAAACCCTAATGCAAAAAAATATATAATTTTTAAATTTCAAAAAGGGGGGGGGGTGGACCTTTATAAAAACAATTTTTTGGTTTTTTCCATTGCCGACCTAGTACATCCCCCCGGGAGCTGGTATCTCTTTTTGTGCCGCTCCATCTTGGTGGGAAAACCAACCCCCGCAATGTTTTTTAAAAAATTTTTTAAATTTTGACCCCCTTCCCCGAAAAAAAACCCGTGTGTTTCCCCCCCCAGAGTGGGACACAGAAATTTTTTAGGGGTTCCCGGGTAAGTCCACCCCCTTTTTTGTATCATACTTTTTTGATTTTGTTGATTTTCGGGAAAAAAAAACAGTAAAAAATTTAAATTTTTGAATAAATATGGGATTAATTAATAAAAATTTAAACATTAAAAACAAATATTTAATTAAATTTTTTTCGTATTATATACTTAAAATTTTATAATCAATCGGGGGAAAAAAACAAGGGCTCTGGGGGGCCGGGCCCTAGGGCACCCCCCCTTTTGTCCCCCTGCCCCCGACCTATACTTATATCTCTACTTTAGAGAAATCCAAACTGATGATCATGTGAGAACATTTTTTAGAGTGAAAAATTTATTTCCAGCTGGGGGCCCTTTTTAACATTTCAGGCGAAGCATCCGTAAAATAAATAATCTCTTTAAAAGTGGAATTGGTTTTTATTGTATCTCTGAAACATAATTATGTGTTTTCCCTTTTTCAATACGTGTGACATCGATTTCTTCGAGGCAAAACGTTCTGGGAAAAAAGTACTTCTCTCAGAAAAATCTCTTTCCAACCGGGGGAAATAATAATTTTTTCCCACGTTTTCCGTGAGCGAGAGCTATTGATCCGTTTCTCCTTTTTTTTGCAAAGAAACCCCTTTTTCCCCCCGGGGGGGCAAATGGACCTTTCCCCTGTATCACGTAGCCACCGGGGGGACCCCCGCGGGGGCTCCATTGGGGAGGAAAATTTGGGGTTGTGTTGACTTCAACCAATTTTTCTTCGATCCATTTTCCCCCCTTTTACGTTTTTTGCGATGGCAAAGATTTGATGAGGAGCAACACGAAGGTTCCTTACAGAAATTGTATTTGCATTTATTATATAACAGAGCATATAAAATTATTTAGCATTTTAACATTTCTTATAGAAAATTTTTGACTGTATATTTTTTTTCATAGTACTAAACACAACAAAACTTTTAACATTCTTTGGACTTATTTCAATACTTTGGTCACGCTTCAAACTGGGGGAGCCCCTTGGGGGGGTGATAACTCTACAAGGGGGGGCGGAGATATTGAAAAGTCGAAAAACTTACTTTAAAAATTTTTAATTTATGAAAATAACAAACAAAATACATTCTAACATAATAAAAATAAATACACAAAACATGGTATAATACATTTTAAATTATCGTACTAAATAATGTATTTGATAAAATTTTCCAATGACCCATGAGCTTGTCATATATAAAATTATATAAAAAAATTAACACTTATCTTGATAAATTTTTTTGTACAGTTTAAATTAACCCCTAGCGCCAATTAAAGTTAGGGATTCGCTCCCCAACCAATAATTCCCAAAACACTGTCAAGTTCCTTTTTGCATTCAAAGCCTTCAAAAATTTTTATGGATAGCAGTGCACAAAAAAGATCGTACTGAACAAAAGTACGTTACGCCCGGAAAATTAAGGGGGCGGGTGAACGTTTTATACTTCGGTGGCAAAAAGGTTATAGTCGTATTGTAGTTTTAGTGTGAAGTATAGTATTATTAAATTAAATATATTGTTATTGTATGGAAGGGGGGATAAAAATTATGATTAAATTTGGGGGTCAAAATTTTAAAAAATTTTAAAATCACTGCTGTAAGTTCGTCGGTAACTTCCTAGCCCTTTTTTAAACTACCCACAATCCGTTCATTCAATAGTTCTACGTAGCATCGGTAGCCTACTGGTCATGGTAATGGACTCGTGGCCGGTAAGTGTGTAATGAGTTCGAGCGGGCACACTAAAAAATTTTGGGGGGGTCCATTGAATTTATGTGGGGTTCACGGTCGAAATCCCCATTTTGTTTTCATGCTCCAATACCCCCAACATATTTTTTAGATTTTGGATTTTTAAAACAAAGTAGTAAAAAATTTAAATTATTATAAAAAATTTAGAATTAATTAAAAAAAATTAATTATGAATAACAAATGCATAATTAAATTTTACGTAATATATTGGGGTTATAACCAATTGAATAAAAAATCTAGGGCTATGGGGGGTGTCCGGACCCCTAGTTCCCTTCCCCTTGTGTCACTGAAAACCCGCTGTATAGAGAGGCTGACGTTAAACCTGTCGAGGCTCTAAGTCCTTTTGTTGTTTTGGTGTGGGAAGTTCGTAGAGGGAGGTGGCAACTTAGGTTGCTAAAAATGTTAAAATTAATATTTTCACTGATAGTTTATCATCCATTCTTTTTCTTAAATAGTCCTAACAATAAATATCTGCCTATCTTAATTTAATAAAGAATAAACTCTCTATGTAATACAAATTTTATAATATTTTTTTGGGTTAAAGGGTCATAATAATAATTTTTAATGATATTAAAGATCATTTTGCTAAAATCCTTACAAATGGTGAGAGATGAGTGTTTTCCCCCCTCCCCCCCTGTTCTTATGTCATCAAAACCTCAAAAAAAATTGAGGACTAGGGGATTGGTGGTCGACTTAAAACTGGGTTATACAGGGAAATCCTTCTTTTTCCCCAAAACCCCGTTTAGATATCAGTCCTATTCCGTTATGTCCCCAGTTCTTAACAAACCATGGGGATATGTTTTTTTTTTTGCAGTTTTAAATGGCTTCCCCAATTTTCTTTGTGGTTCTGTTGGGGACCTGACCCCATTTTGTGCTCCATGTTCTCTGACTAAAAAATTTCCATTTGGTCTTTCCATCTCAAAAAAGCTAAAAACCTGGTTCCCTTATCATTAAAAACCTTCCCTTCACTCTAAACCAGTGGTTCCAAAAAATAGTTTTTATCGGCTCCAGGGTTTGTGATGACCGTAAGGGGTCCTATCAACAAAAATAATTTAGGGGTCCATGAGGTGGAATGGGGGTCTGATGGCTCTCATTAAAAACCGATTGGACTTTAATTTTAAAAGAAAACTTAATCAAAAGTGGAAACCAGATTTTACCTATTTAATATATTTATTTGGTAAATTTAATGGGGTTAGTTTGCAGTTACAAGGTGACAGCATAAATTTTATTAAAACGAGGTCCATCTTTTCAGCGTTTCTTCCCAGAATTAATGTAAAGTAGTATAATATCAGGCGTCGCGAATTTTTCAAGTTTCTTAAGGTTGTTTTCGTTAAAAGTACGAGAGCTTGAACTAAACGCGAAGCACATTTTCAGACAGAAAAATGCCTCCATTTCCATGGTAATTTGTAGAATTATAGCTTGTATCTCTGTTAACAATATAGTGTTTTTAAAAATTTCAAAATATTCCATGAATACTTTCTTTTTCATTTTAATACGGGAAGGCATAGCCCATGTAACATTATGGTATAGGAGAAAAAACTCGAAACACACACTTTATACCAGAAAAAATGAATCAGTTCTGTTAAAATAGGAAAGTATAATAAAAAATGCTGCTTTCTAAGGGATTGTGAAGCCATAATATCATATTAATTTTTCATTTCTTTTATATCTGAAAAAAAAAAAAATGTTCCAAATTCGGGTCCTATTCTTTAACATTAACCGAAAACAGCCTTAATTTGTAGCAGTCAATCTACCAGGAAAAGGACGTTTAAATGCCCTCTATTCAAATTTTAAAACTACGTTTGAGTGTTTTGACTATGGTAATATCATAGTAGGATATGAATGCATACAGTATTATTAATAAAACAATAACAAATCTCATATTACAAGAACAACTGATCAAAATAGGCACTTACGAATATCTTAAAGTAAAATTTAGAAATGGATATCAACAATTTTGGCTTTAAAAAGACACAGCTGTTATTTATCCCGAAATTTGGAATATAGTTAGGAAGTTTTTAAATGCTTTTCTTTTAATGAGATGGAATTCCAGCGCGGTTGTTAATCCCCAAAAGAAAAAAGATTTTACACTACTGACCGAGAAAAAAGCCTGATAAGATTGATGCCAAATGTTGAAAATTTGTTATTGGAATGCCAGGTTCACTTCTCTCACATTAAAAGTATTTGTTTGTTGCTCATTTTAATTGAATTTTAATTTAATTAATTAACAAATGTTTCTTAAGTCTTAAAAACTATTCTTTACTACAATTAGAAATTTAAATCTTTTAAAGTAAGTAGCTTTATACACAAGCTGTCAAAAAGTGATTTAAGTTATTAAATTTCCAAAAATTTAGTATTAGGGAAGGAGCGATCTATCTAAAACCAAAAAATATGGCAAGGGTCTCTGAGACAAAAAAAAGTTCGCGAACCTCTGCTCTAAACTAAAAAAAATATCCTGCATTCTAACTACCTCTACAATACGGGATCAAATTCCTTAGATGGAATCGGATCGGTACTCTTATGTGATCACAAGCGGTCCCACCCCCCCTTCCAAAAATGATTCCTGCCTTTTTTTTTTCATTTCTTCTTCTTCTTTTGTGTGTGTGTGTACGGTGTATTTATATTTTATATTTTTATTACTTTTTATGTATTTGCAAGAATGCTCGAATAATGCATATTCTGTTTCCTTCTGTCTTACCCTTTATGCTCTTTATTATTATCTTCAGTTTTGTATGATTGTACCTTGCAACAGTGACGTAACAGGGAACTTTAGGACCTCCTCCCCCCTCCGCAAACTCAAGTTTTTGGCCCCAAGCCCAAGTTCAGCTTTGGGCCCCGTACAGTCCCTGGGCCCTCTCGCAATGCGGGGTTGCAGGGGTGTACGATACGCCACTGCCTTGCAATTACATACGTATTTCGTGTCATTTACCTTTAATTTGTAATACGTAAATTTAATATGTGCTATGTATAAAATGTAAACTATGATTTTGATTAATAAAGATGGAACGCGGGGGGAAGGGGGGGTGCTTCCTGGGGGATCGTTTTGCAGCTCTAAACCTCTTTCGGGAGAGCTCGGTTCCCTTGGGCATTACAACTTTAGTTCTCGTGTTGCTTTTTTTGTGTGACGTTCTTAAACTCTCACTGTTGTGCGAAAAATCTTACCTGGTGGCCGTGTATTGTTTCAGGTAGATAATGCCCTATTTATACGGCCAGTGTCGTGTTAAGACTTTTTGAAGCTCTGTACATCTATGCAAAAGTAGGCCACATTTGCGGCGTTATTAAAGCGCATGCGTTGTTTATTTTAACATACGTTGTTAAATACTCGTACAAACGGTAATCTCTAACAAATAAATTTGCTTTACTCAAACGTTCGCAATCTGACTCGGACAACTGCGGCATTCTGTCTTAATGAATATTAATTTATTTAATTACATCCTGGTTGATCGTCGAGAATTCAATGGAGAGCAAGAGGACTGTAACGTTGATTTTAATGTTCTATCTGATAAATGAAGAGCCCTTGGTATACGAATAAGTTTATTGATGACTAAACATAACTTCACAGCACTACACTCTCACACACAAACATTTAAAGACTATTTACAGGGTTTAAGAAGAAATATCGCTTTAAAGCGCTCTGCCCAAAGCATCATGCCTTTCATGTTAATTCAATCAGTTCCATCAGCGTTCTCCCCTAATAATTAAATGGCGCGTTACATATGTTTATTCTGGCAACCCTGAAGTCCAATTACGTTCAAAGGCGCCAACACTGGTATATGACAAAAAGTATATGGTCGGCTTCTAGACTTACACACGGATGACATAATAATACAATTTAGTCAATTGGCCTTTTCTCCGAAATTCCCAGCTTTTCGGGAAAAATGTCCGGAAGTAACATTTGACGATTTAGGCTATCTTTGTTTAATATTCAAGAATATGACCCGATTTCGGATATTTTTTTCAGACATTAAAGTACTCCAACTTAAACTTAATATTCTGGCTTCGCTATCCTATATAGAGAGCTGTTATATTTCATTACACTGCATAAAATCAACTCATTTAAATATTTCTTAAAAGCCGTCTTCACAAAGACTTTAAAAATTATACTACACACCGAAGTGAGAATAGAGAGAAATGATATTGTTTTTACATTCAAACTCTTCACTGTCATCTACACAGAACAGCACATTTGATTATGTTTTCATTTCCATCTGAGTTAACTCGTCTTTTTCGGTATAAATTTTGTTTCAGATTTCGTTTCATACGCAATTTTAAACGAGTGTTCAATTTACGTGCCCAAGAGTAAAATTACTTATTTCTGAAATGTTTTCAAAGTACAATAAAACTGTGAATTTGTATGAAAATTTAGATAATTTTTTGCCTAAAGATGTGTTATGAGTTTAATTCAAACTCATTTAGATTTGAGGATCTCTCCTCCCAGTTTTTTTTCGAGAGATATTTATTTATACATGTCTCTCAAAAGTGTTCGTACACTCGAAAACGTTGCAGAAATCTTACTTTAGTTTAGGATTAAAACTCGAATGTATTGTTCAATATCGCTTTAAATGTTTTCCATGAGGTTTCAAATGACATTTATTTTAATGTTTATAATACTTTACTCAATTTATTTTTAAAATAACTAAAATGCAGGAAAGTGGAAGAAACAAGCCTCACTAAAGTAATCCCCAAAACATTTGGGGATAAATTCCTTTAATAAAAATATCACCTGTTTCTTTTTCTTTTTCATTTATGCATTACACCAACAATACTAAAAATCATTTGCGTAAGACTATGCTCGTTTTCTTTAAAATATTCTATTCTTTTATTACTGTATTATCTAAAAACGGTTTGTAGTAGTAAAGAAAAACGAAAAGTGTTTGAAAATTAAATATTTTTCACTTCAATCAAGGTAAATCAGTTCGGAATATTGCAAAATTAGTCAATGATTTTCATTCAACGGTGCAGTATGTGATGAAGCGTTTTAACGAAGAACATATAATCGAAAACAACCCTCCCCACCCCTTAAAAAAAGATGTCCAAAGAAGTTAACTCAACGTAATCAGTGATTTATTATTATAAAATTTATCGAAAACCCGCTTATGAGTGCTATAAAAGTTTTTCTAAAGAATTAACTGAAAGATTTTTTACCTCAGTTTATCTGAAGCAGCCGAATTACTCAGACATTGTGGTCAAAAAAAATTTTTTTTGTGTGAAAAAAAGTAACTTTGACTCTGTCTTTTGTTAAATCCATGATAAAAGACTCTGAAACGCTTAGGAATAGTGTTCTACTTGAAGATGAAAGTAAATTCAACATTTTAATCTGATGAATATTAAATACTGTAGAGAAGAAAAACGAACTTATATATTCCTAATAATTTATTTGGAACAGCGAAGGGGGGAGGGTGTATATCAGCTTCGGGATTAGGTAATTTGATATTTATTGATGGTATTCAGAACATTTAAATATTTTTAAAAAAACCAGCGGAAGTCATCCGCGCAAAATTTGGATATTGGGTCATTTTTTTCAAAATGGCCCCAAGCACACTGCTTCCAACGTATTCCTCTGGTGCTTTTATAACTTTACCCCAGTTCTGAAAATACAACCTCAATCACCTGTTTTAAATCGATCAAAACATTTTTGGAGATAACATAATAGATATAAAAAACAAAACGTGAACTAAAAACAGAATGGAGAAACATCACTACAGAGCTAAAAAATTGGAGAAATCTTTGTCGAGACATTTATAAGTTTTTCGGGATGCTATAGGGCTAAATTAAGAAAAAAATTACATTACAAATCTTTAAAAATTTTCATGTTTTCAGACGAGAAGTAAATTTAATTAGGTTTTTTAAATGACAGAAGGTTTATAGATTTATAATTATCCGAACAGAAAGGAAACATATACTTAAAAAAAATTCCTCTACATATACTAAACTCGAGTGTTAATTTGCAAATACGATTGAATCATTATCTCGAAACGGTAAATCAGACGATAATTTACATTATCTCGCTTATATTGAACAATGCAATGTATTTCTTACTCAAAATACCCAATACTCTAGAACTTTACTTTACTTTCTTTTTTTTTAATCAAGAGAAAACGATCTTTACCATTATAATAATTTTAATATTATAACTAATACGCATGTCCCTTTTAAATTGAACAATATCTTTGCACAGGCTCTGGCATAAATATATGCATTCTTTTAAGTTTTATATTTGTTCTGTGATTACCGATTTATCATTTATTACTTCATTTTCAAAATTTATTTCTTATATCAATTGTTTGTTTTTTTTTAATGCTTCTCTAACCAAAAAAAAAAAATTTAATATAATAATTTTAAAAAAATTATTACAAAAATTTTAAGGCATTTTCAAAAAAACACAGAAAAAAATTTTATAATCAATGAAAATTTTCTTTAAATAATTCACATTCAATTAATTTTTTTAAAAAAAATTAAAAAAGTGTAAAATAGTTTATTTACCCTTTTAAATTCAGTTGAAATTTTCGTTCTCTTAATAATTAAATTCAATTAATTTAGTTTCCTCAAAAACAATTTAGTCAAAGAAATAAGAATCGTTTTCAATGAAAAAAAATTATTATATTTAACGCGTTCGATTTAATTTATTCAATCCAGATGGCGCTACGTTACTATGAAAGTCAAACCTCGTGATAACAGTAAAAAATTTACCGAGTACGTAATGAATTTTGAAGAACGCCATGGCTCTTATTTCTATATTTTGTCAATAGATGGCGGTACACATGCGTAAATGAAGTGCAGCTGTTAACGCAAGCGAAAATGATGACGTCACGAACGGTAAATAGTAGCTGAAATGAGTAAATAGTTCGCAGAACGGAAGAAAGAGAATGTGGAGGCCTAGCAACAGGGGATTAAATGTATTTATGAGATAAAAAATATGTGATACTAAAATGCATCGAGAAAAATGAAAGTTATTGGAATTTATATTTGCGCCTTTTTTTCAGTCATGATAAACTTATCAAGACATCGAAGACATTCTTGAAAGTTTTATTTTTTCCCCGCTATTCTTTTTGATTGAGAGTAGCGGGGTTTAAGGGAAATTTATTTTATTTTTGTAAATTGGAATTTTATTGGAATACAAATCTGCCAAAAGAATTAAAACGCAACTTCACGGAACAGTTTACATTTTAATTTTACTTTTCAACCTAATATAAGAAAAATAATCAGATTAAATTAATCATACGCCGAGCTAAGAAAAAAAATTTGTTTCGCTTTAAAACAGAAACTGATTAATGAGATGATTTTTTTTTCAGCAAAAAGAAAGCTTTCTAAATATTTTCATTTGTAAAGAAATGCCTACAAAACCCTATTTTTTAGCTGCAAAATGATTTTTGAATAATAAATTTTGATTATAACAGTAATTAATAAATAAAGGCAAAATTATTAAAGTTAGTATTTTCTTATTGATATTTTAATAGACATCTAAAAAATATAGTTAGAAATGTTTTAAAATGTTCAACACCTTATGAAATTAACATCAAATAAAAGCCAGACATTTATCTTATTCAAAACATCCCTTATCCTACCCCCATACACACACACCCAGGATTCTAGGCAACCCAAAGCTTGACTGACGCCAAATACTAAGGTGACCACTTTTTTTACAATGAAAAGGAGTACGAAAAATTTAAGAAAAAATTACAACTTAAATATATATGAAACGTTTTATTAATTCAAACAAAATTACGATAATTATGCGAATATTCTTCTTAATTATTACCTTAAACAAATATTTTTTCCATTGAATGATATCTTTTTTTTTTTTGTTAGCATATCATTTTTTAATACATCGGAAAGTTCGGGCAAAAAATATCCTTCATACTGAATTTTACGGTAAGCACTGTAGCTAAAATATTAACATTTAATTTTGATTTCTCACCAATTACTTCACAAAAATCAATACCAACTGAAAAAAACTCTTTCAAATGCTGCATTAATTCCAGGGCAGCACAACGTAAATTCAACAAGAATAATTACATTTTCATACGGAATGTGTTCATTGTTGAAATGGTTTAAGTAATTTCACCCATCTTTTTTATCAATTTCTCAGCATGTTGATTTTCCAATTTATTAGAATTGAATATACATCCAGTCTTCTTTCTACTTCAAACAGACAATTGTCATCGATTTTAATATCAGGCATTTCTTTCGATAAAAACTCAACGTAATTTTCTAAAAATCTGCCCAATTTACATGTGACAAAGTCAAAAAATACAATTGAAAAAAACCTGTTATTTCCTGTGGTTCATCTCTGAAAATAGAGATTAACAGATCAGTTTTAAAATATTGAAAAGGAGGACACTTTTCGAGGAAGGACAGAACCTATTAAAAAAGGTCACCTTACAAATACGCATTTAAAAAATTTGTAAAATATGGAAGGCAAAATTTGACTTAGCAGGAGGAGGGCCTAATATTCTCCGTTATGCCCCTACTACGTTACAGACACTTCTTTTCCCCCTTCCCTCAAGATGCAGACGACATAATCATATAACAATTTCGAAGCATTAACTCAAACTATATTATTATTAATATCTTTAGAAATTCTGCTTTTTATTAATTACAGAAAAAGTGCATCAGCTAAACCAAAGGTTCCCAAACATTTTGTCTCATAGACCTTTCCCATGTTTTCCGATTTAGCGTAGAACCCTGCTTACCTAATATTGAATTTTTTCAAATTTATCAACTTAAATGTCTGTTTGACACCTTGTACAGAGCTACTTACTTTAAAAGATTTAGTAGCAGGAATATAGTGTTTAGTCCTATAACACTATACACCTACTACTAAATCTTTTAAAGTAAGTAGCTCTATAGGTGTTTAATAGGAGTGTAGTGTTTAAAATTAAAGAAGCATGTCAATCAAATTAAAATTTAATTAATGCATAAAATAACTGATCAACAAACAAGTGTTTATGATGGGAGGGATGAATCTGGTGCTTCAATAACAAATTTTCAACATTTGGTATCAATATTGTCAGGTTTAACCCTAAATCTCCGCTAGCACAGTGTTCAGTCTTTTTCTTTCTTATTTTCATTTTGGGGATTGGTAACCCCGAGATGAAATTCCTTCTCGCATGGAAAAGCAATTAAAAACTTTTTCACGGTACTCCATAATTCGAGATAAATTACAGGTTAAAACAGGTAAAAACGCATGAGTATTTTTTATCATTTACGAAAAAAAAGAACTTTTCACATCTATTCAAGAGCTCAAACAAAATTAACATAATTTGTACTATTTCTTGACCTCTAAGCTACGATAGCCAACTATTGCAAGGGTCGTCAAACTTTCGACGTGAAGAGCCAATTTGTAAGAGAAACAAATTAATTAAACTACCATAGGGAGAGAGCCTAATCATAGAGCCTTAATTATTTATACAGGATGAATCGCTACCAAACCGACAAACTGATAGGGTGTGTAGGAGGTACAGAAACGACTGAGAATCACATAGAAAAGCAAGGTCGCAAATGCCACAGTTACGAACTACGGCGCAAGGAAGAAAAAAAAAGAAAGAACAGAAATAGAAAAACATTAATAGGACAAAAAACATTTTATTGAAAGGGTATACAACAGCTGCTCAAAATCACGGTCATAAGCCGTCTGGTTGGCCTGACAAACGATGCTACATGGAATTCCTTACGCTGGAAGATTCCTGGCATGTTACGTATCCTCTCGGCAGCTACAGATATTCTAGTGCTTCCTTCAACTGAAGAGAGAGGCGTCTCACCAAGTACTTCATGTAAATCTAGAAGAAGTACAGTCATGCACCTTCAAACACCTGTTGTAGTACAACCTCTCAATAAAATGTTTCCGGCCTCATGAATGTATTGAGATGTTTCTGTTCTTTTTCTCTGATTCTTTGCACCAGAGCTCGCAACTACGGCATTTGCGACCCTGCATTCCCATGTGATTCTGAGTCGTCCCTGTACCCTCTATAGACCTACCAGTTTGTCTGTCTAGAACAGCGTTTCTCAAACTGTGGGGCGCGCCCCCTAGAGGGGCCTGATAACTCTACGAGGGGGGTGCGAGCGTATTAAAATGTCGAAAACAAACGATTGTTTTTTAAAAAAATATATTATTTACTGAAATTAAACAAACAAATTCATTCCGACGTAATAAAAAATAAAATACACATTTACACTGATAAAATACACACTTATAAATGTATCAGTACGCGACAATGTATTTTTTAATTAATTTAATAATACTAAGTTAAGAACAAGTTTGATAATTACCAGTGACACCATGGCCTTGTATTAATGCTTATCTTGATAATTTGTACGGTTTATACTTAATTCCTTAACTGCCGATTAAAAGTTACTAGATTCACTCCTTAATGCCACCGTTTTCCATGTAGACGCGAGTATGTGATGTTTTTTTGGGGGGGAGTGAAGGAATAAATAAGCAAATAATCTGAAATATATAAATTGTTAAGGTTATTTTATTGCATTCCAATGCATTCGGAATAATTTTATGGATAGCATTGCATAGAACAGATCGTATTTCGGAAAGACGTATATATACGTCTGGAAAATTAATCTTTGGCTGAGTGAGACGTTTACGTACGCCGGTGGCACTTAAGAGGTTAAAGTCGTATTGTATTATAGAATTAAAGACATTGTTATTGTATGGAGGAGGGCGTGATGAAAATTATGATTGAATATTGGGTCGCGAATACTGAAAGTTTGAGAAACACTGGTCTAGGAGCCTGTATATGTACACTTGTGAAAGATGGAAGGGATCTCTCTCTCTCTGTCTCTGGTAGAGTTTGTGTGATCATGTAATATTTTCATGCTCCATTTAATATTTTTTTATAATATTTGAATACAATATTATTCAAAGTAATATTTCATATATTTTTTCAAAAAAACAAAGAACTATGGAAGATATTTTTATTTCTTTTTCTCAATGCAAGAACTACCATTGTGAAAATTTCACAATTTTATGAATTTATATTTCGAACTTCGTGAAGGAAATTGTGTGGATTCTGTATCAAAATTCCATCGGGGCAGTGCCGATTTAAGCTCATTTCGGGCCCTGGGTACAGAAGATCTACAGGTCCTCTTGGCACTGGTGAATCGAAATGTATAACCAGAAAATCTGGTTAAGTCTAGCTTATCCGAACCCTTCCAAGCCCTTTCGATCCCCTGGACGCTCGCCCTAAGCGCTTGATAGATAAACCGACACTGTGCTTCGGGGCTCTTTTTTAAATATAAGGACCCTGTTAGTTGGACCGTAGTTACATATGTTGGGACTCCAGTAGCTCGGGGTCCCGTATCACTGATACGGCGGTAGCTACGCCCCTGATCTCTGGTCCAATCATGAGTGCTCTTGAACTCATGTTTGCATATAAGTACAGGTTTGTGGAAATTGCTTTAAGGTATGTTTTCCCATAGCGGTATTTTTACCAATAAATTTGACTTATTCGGCTTTTTTGAAGTACAATAAAATCTGGCGTACAACGCACACTTTGAACACACACACAAAAAAATAAGATTGAAATTTACGGGTGCATGTTGTATGCCGGGTATAAAAACGAGAGCTTTAAAAATAAAAGAAGATGAGCATAGAAAAAAAATTAGACTTCTACATATATCGAAATACTGTTCATTTAAGGTATCCGACTACGTTCGGAACCATGATTTTGCAAAAGCGTATAAATGGATAATATTTATGATATTTAGTGTCACTTAGATTAGAAAATGTAAATAAAATTGTTTCAAGAATAATATTACAATAAAAAAATTATTTAAGTACAATGTTTTGACAAAAAATGAACATAGAATGACCCATTTTCAAAATATTCTTTTGTGAAAAATGCTTCTATTATAATAATATTTTTGCCTGTATATAGCTCAGACCTCTGTACAGAGGTTCAACTAGAATTTTTGAAATATATAACTTAGAAGTGGTTTATCCATGTTTTACGACAACGGAGGGGAGAAATTTTAAGAAAAAAAACGGCGATAATTATTTCAAATGGTTGTAACTCTGAAAATGTGAATTTTTCAAAAATCACAGTTGAGCCTCTGTACAGAGGTCTGAGCTATAGACAGGCAAAATATTATTATTATTGAAGCATTTTTCACAAAAGGAGAACATTTTGAAAAAAGGTTATTCCAAGTTAATTTTTTTGCCGAAATATTGTATTTAAATAAAAAAATTTGTCAAAATGTCCTTAAAACAGTTTTATACATATATTCTAATCTAAGCGACACTAAATATCATGAAAATTATCCATTTATGTGCTTTTTTAAAATCACGGTTCCGAACGTAGTCGGATACCTTAAAAGAATTGACACATTCCGCATATACTTCTAGAAGTGTGCTATTTTTTCTAAGGCTTGGAATTATATTTTGAATAAATAACTTAGAAGCATAAGAGAATTGTGCACGTACATTTCGGATTTCTTCTTTAGAAAGGAGGTGCGCGTTATACTGCGAATATATCTAAAAATTGAAAATTACAACTTGAAAGTGTAGGTGTGCGTAATACGGCGGTACGCGTTATACTCCGTATTTTACGGTAATTGTAGTGGTTTTTGTTAATGAAAACTAATTTAATGCAGAAATAACAAACTTAAATAACTATCATAAGCCAGCCAAGTATTTAAATGTATATGTAAATACAAGTAATTTTTTTCACTAAATAATTATAAAGGAAAAAGAGAAAGAGAAACAATTTTTAGTAGGAGTAATTATTTTTTGTAATAATTTGCAGAGGCAGAAGACTGAAGAGCCACAACTTTCTATACAACAAGCCGTAATTTGCCGACCCCTCGAATAGTGAAACGAAAAGAAAAAAAATTAGGTTCAGACTTCGCACAGTTTTAGCAAAAAATAAAAGCATAATATTCAACTAACTTAATGCAATGCAACAGTTCGACTAATTTACTTAGTGGATGTTTAAGTAAATTATAACACACAACCCCTTCCACCCTTTTTTAAAGTTCAGAATGTCAATCCAACCCTTTTTCCCCCTGCGGCTGCACTCGTCTGCAGGGATTATCTCCCGACCAGACGAGCAGCCAGCGTGACCGTCTGTCTGGGGTTGAAGGGCTTCTAATTGACAGGTTGACCCGTTGGACGATGTGAACACCCCTTCCGCAGGGGGAGACTCCCCTCCATAAATGTTCTATTGGCCGCAAAGCTCGGGTAGCAACTGTACACATTTTTTGCTGAAAATTGTGTGGATGAAAAGGGTGTTTAGAAGGGAAGAAGTTGGTGTCACAAACATTAAGGCTGTCTTTGGTTAATGTTAAAGAATAGGACCCGAATTCGGAACCTTTTTTCAGATATAAAAGAAATGAAACAATAATATGATATTTTGGCTTCATTATCCTTTAGAGAGCAGCAATTTTTATCCTACTTCCTATTTTTAACCGAGTTGATTCATTTTTTCTGGTATAAAATGTGTTTCGCGTTTTTTCTCCTATATCGTAATGTTAAATGGGCTATGCGTTCACGTATTAAAACGGAAAATAAAGTATTCATTTAATATTTGACATTTTTAAAAACACTATATTGTTAACAGAGGTATGAGTTACAATATTGCAAATTTCCATGGAAATTGAGGCATTTTTTCTATCTGAAAATGTGCTTCGCGTTTAGTTCAAGCTCTCGTACTTTTACCGAAGACAGCCTTAAGGTAGTCAGTTTTTACAATGAAAAGGAAGACGAAAAATTTAAGAAAAAAAATTTCAACTTAAATGTGTATGAAACATTTTATTAATTCAAACAAAAATACGCTAATTATGCTTTTATTTATTTACTTTAACAAGTATTTTTCCATTGAAAGATATTTTTTTTTGTCAAAATATTATTTTCTAATATATGAGAAATTTCGGTGCAAAAAATATCCTTCTAACTAAATTTTACAGTAAGCACTGTAGCTAATATATTAATACTCAATCTTGATTTCTCACTTGTTTACAAATCATTACCAACTAAAAAAACTCTTTCAACTGCTGCATTAGTTCCAGGGCAGCACAACGTAAATTCAACAAGAATAACTAAATTTTCATATGGAGTGTGTTCATTTTTGAAATGGCTTAAGTATTTTCACCCATCTTTAATCAATTTGATTGTTTGATTTTCCAATTGTTCTAATTTATTAGAATTTAAATATGCATTCACTCGTCTTTCTTCTTCAAACAGACCATTGCCTTCAATTTTAACATCAGGCATTTCTTTCGATAAAAGCTCATCACAATTTTCTATATTTTCCCATTTTATTTGCGATGAAGTCAAAAAACACCATTGAACACTGTTATTTCCTGTGATATTTGTTTCAGACCAGTCTTCGACATATTGGAAATATGTTTGGTTCATCTCTGAATACAAAGATTAACAGATCGGTTTTAAAATATTGAAAAGCAGAGCAAGTAGGAGGACACTTTTCGAGGAAGGACAGAGTCTATAAAAGGAGGAGTGTCCTCCCTAAAGGTGGATGGTTGGTCACCTTACAAAAAATTTCCTTGGTATCCGACTATTCCGAAACCGTGATTTTAAAAGCGTATAAATGAATAATATTTATGATTTGTGTCACTTAGATTAAAAACATTAAAAAATTTTTAAGGACATTTGACAAAAATTATTTAAATACAATATTTCGGTAAAATTAACTTAGAATAACCTTTTTTCAAAATGTTCCCCTTTTTTGTGAACAATGCTTCCATTATAATAATATTTTGCCCGTATATAACTCAGACCTCTGTACAGAGGCTCCATAAATTTTGAAATATATAACTTAGAAGTGGGTTTATCCATGTTTTACGACAACAGAGGAGAGAAATTTTAAGAAAAAATGCTGATAATTATTTCAATGGGTTGTAACTCTAAAAAATTGAATTTTCAAAATCATAGTTGACCTCTGTACGAGTTGAGCTATATACAGGCAAAATTATTATAATAGAAGCATTTTTCACAAAAGGAGAACATTTTGAAAAATGGTTATTCTAAGTTAACTTTTTGCCGAAATATTGTATTTAAGTAATTTTTTTTTGTCAAATGTCCTTATATAAAACAATTTTGTTTATGTATTCTAATCTAAGTGACACTAAATATCATGAACATTATCCATTTATGCGCTTTTTCAAAATTACGGTTTTGAACCTAATCGGAAACCTTAATCTTCGTTTAATTTCGAAGAATACTATCTGAATTAAGAATATTTTTTCAGACATAAAAGTACTCAAACATTAATATTATATTCTGGATTCGCACGCTTAGCCAAGAATATTACTCCCCGGCAAAGTCAGGTTTTGGGTCCCAAGCCAGATCAAACAAAGGATTGCAAAACCTGAACATCAAGCTTTGCGGGGGTGTTCGTTACGCCACTGTGGCTTTGCTATTCTATAGAAAGCAGCATATTTTATCATACTACAGTAATACCCCGAATTTACGTAACAGGTGGAACTGAGTGATAACTGCGAAAGTTGGGGTATAATTTCGGATATAAATACAAATGAATTATTTTTAGTTGGGATTGGAGACGAAAGAAAATAATTTAGAAAAAAAAATATTTAGTAAAATCTTAGATAACACAAATACAAAATCGCAAACCGAGGTTACTTTGATGTAGAATGTTTCATAAAATCGAACAAAGTAGTTTGCCTGCTCAAAGGTTTTTTTGTTCTCTCCCAAAATTTCTTCGTAGCATGTTAATAATTTTTTAATTCCTTGTTTTGTTGAAAAATACTCTTTTCGTTGAAGTTTATATCTTCTAAAATTTGTAACCCTCTTTCAATTGAATTGAAGCCTTTTGTCAAATTTACAACCGTTTTTCGATCTTCTGATTGAACTGGGTCTAAGAACTCAAGTTCGTCAATGTCTTTCTTTTGCTCTTGCATTTCTTTGAGAGCTCATCAATTGTATAACAATCAAAACACGAACAAGGAAGCATACACTCCTAAATAAACAACACAAAATAAATTATAGCCAAGCGTCGATTCCGCGTGATACGTTCGAACGTACATTAGCAAAACAGTAGCGGAGAATGAGTAATCGAGTTGTGTAGCACTCAAACAAAAGACGAATCGGCGAAATTTAAAAATCGTGTAAACCGGTTCTCGTTAGTCTGGTAGTAAAATTTGAGGTGTTACTGAACTTATTTTTGTCCTGGTTGACACATTTTTTCCGGTACAAAATGTTTCGTATTTTTTCTGTTATATCGTGATGCGGTATCCTGTTCCGTGTTAAGGCTGTTTTCGGTTAATGTTAAAGAATAGGACCCGAATTCGGAACATTTTTTCAGATATAAAAGAAATGAAACATTAATATGATATTCTGGCTTCAAATATCCTTTAGAAGGCAGCATTTTATCAATACTTCCCATTTTTTATCCGAGTTGTTCATTTTTTTGGTATAAAATGTGTTTCGCATTTTTATCCCTATACCGTAATGTTAAATGGGCTTTGCCTTCACGTATTTAAACAAAAAAAGAAAGTATTCACGGAATATTTTTAAATTTTTAAAAACACCATATTGTCAACAGAGGTACGAGTTATAATATTGCAAATTTCCATGGAGATTGGGTCATTTTTTTTTCTATCTGAAAATATGCTTCGCGTTTAGTTAGAGCTCTGGTACTTTTACCGAAAACAGCCTTAAGTGAAATAATACGTATTTATGGAATATTTTGAAAATGTAAAGGTGCTATATTATTAACAGATGTATGAATTATACAACGTTGCTAGTTTTCAGGAAATTTGAAGCATTTTTCTGCTTGGGAATGTGCTTCGCGTTTAGTTCAGACTCTGGTACATTTGGCGAGCCTTAACATGTTTCAAAAAGCGGAATGCCATTTAGTACTTTCACCAAAATATAATTATAACTATATAAAATGAAAATCAAATATAAAATTCTTAAAATCGATACTCAATATTGCATAAGAAAAAACCTTTAATAAATTATGCAATTTAGGCTTTGTTGTAGATTTTTCAATATTACTCATCCCCAAATAGATGTGAAAAAAAAATAATTAAATTCTTTTAAAATAAGAAATTTAAGATATGGATCAAAACAATAATGTATTTGGTTTATCAATTTTTTAAATTTTAATTATAATTCAAGGCATAAGTGAAAACAGATGTAAAATATTTCTGTTGATGTGTGAAGTCCAGTACTAAATCAATAGTAAAATTTAAAAAAAAGTCAGTTCGTACAAAAGAAAAACACTGAAAATAATTTTTTTTAACTGTGTTTTTTATATCGACAGATTTAAAATAATAATTCTATAAAAAAGGTATGCCCAAAATTTAACAAAAAGTTTTAGCTATAAAGGGGATAAGTCTTATAAATAAAAATATAGTGCATAAAAACAGGAATATTTAAATTTATTGATTAATGAAAAAAAATTAATAAAAAAACAATATATTTCGAATGTGAAACGATCTAATGAATTTTTTCTGGCTACGATTATCCATGACAATCTACAACACGTTTATGTTTCTATAGCAAGTTTGGTGATTTCAACAATTAATTTTTTCTCCAGGCTTTCAGTCTTTCACAAAAATTATTAGAGGAAAAAATGTTTACTCAAAAATACGCCAAGAAGAAAGCCAAATGACGATGAAACAGGTTTTCGAGATAAATATGGTAACCTCAGAAAAGTGAAAAAATTCTTAATATAATTTCGTCCCTTATCAATATTTTCTTGAATTCCTGATTATGAATAAATTACTATAATACATTAGCCTACAGATTAAATAATTGCTTAATTTTCGTACGATTTTTACTTTAATTCACTACGAATTTTACGAGAAATTTATCACTAATATAAGAAGGTTTAATGGTGGCGTGAATAACAACAAAAATAAAAAATCAATCGAATGAAACACTGAAAAGAAATCATTCATTTGTTTAATGTACTTTTAAAATTAAGGCATGAAAAATTTCTAAAAAAAACTAAAAAATTTGATTTGGCATCTTAACCCATGTAAAAAAACGAAAATTAAATGTTCATTGGTATTTGATAGCCAAACCTGATAAATTGTTTGGGCAGACAAAAAATTATTTAAATACAAATTTTTGCGGGCAAAGAATTAACTAGGTCAACTTTTTTCTTTCTCCTTTTGAAAAATGCCTAGTTTTAATGATTTTTGCCTGTATTAGACCTCTGTACAGAGGCTCAACTATGATTTTGAAAAATTCACATTATATTCAGATTTTAAACCATTTAAAAATAATGATCGGCGTATTTTCTTAAAAAATTTTTCCCTTCTGTTTCCCTAAAACATGGATAAACCGACTTCCAAGTTATGCACTTCAAAAATTCTAGTTGAGCCTCTGTAGAGAGGTATGAGCTGAATACAGGCAAAATATTAATACAGTAGAAGCATTTTTTACAAAAGGAGAACTTTTGGAAAATAGGTTATTCTAAGTTAATTTTTTGCCAAAATATTGTATTTAAATATTTTTTTTGTCATACTGTCCTTAAAACAATTTTACACATGTTTTCTAATCTAAGTGACACTAAATATCATGAACATTATACATTTATGCGCTTTTTTAAAATCACGGTTCCGAACGTAGTCGGATACCTTAACAGGAATCCGCAACCTTTTTATCTCCGCGGAACGGTCAAAGTTTGTTAATTTTACCGCGGCCCGCTGAGAAGGAGGACGTTGACTGTTCATATTTTTGACTGTTTTGATTTAATAATTTTAATTTAATTGTATATTATCGCTTGACTTTAGAATAAAATATAGTTACTCCAAGAAATGAATATAAAGAGATTTAACAAGGAATATAAAGTGATTTTCATAAAAAGTAGCCCAAACCGAAGAAAAATATGTCATAGTAAATGAAAGGGAAATAATTTAATATTTCTTGTGCGGACCGGTAGTATTTGATCCACGGACCGGTACCGCTCCGCGGACCGGGGGTTGCGGAACACTGAGTTAAAGTGACGAAAGGGAGGGGGGGGGGAGATCTTGGTGTCTAAGGAAATTTTTACACGCACGCTAAATAAGGAATAAATCTTAACTAAAGCCACAAAAGTAAAACTCTGAAAATTGAAAAAAGAAATTATTATTACTAAAATTTGAAAAAACTGGTAAAAATTTACATAAAATTTCGTAAACCGAGCCATTTTGTACAAAAAGTTTAGGAAAAAATTTTAAATGTTACAATTTTGGTTTGTTGTTTAGCTATTCATTTTTGAAGTGAAGGATAAGAGATATTTTAATTTTTACAAAAACTAGCGCACTTTATCTCAATAAATAAAACTGCTTAGAAAAACAGTGATTATATTCACATAAGAAATTGTAATTTTTGTAATAAAACAGTGATTGATAAACCTGAAGGCTAAAGTACTTCTACTGTTATACAGAACTTACATAAAAAATTTCTGTTAATTATTTTCAAAACTTTTTGAGCTATCACTGTCCCCGTTTGAGCATTTAGAAAAGACACATTTCGAGTAGAACTCATTTTTAAGTATACCATCTTGCTTAAAGTAGTGGCATCTGATTTTACTAAAACCCTTGTAGTTTTTGTTCTAATGAATGGAAAATAATAAATTTGGTATTTTTACAAAGCTAATAAGATATTCAATGAAATAAAATTACAAAAACAATTTGTCAGTTTTTGGCAAAATTCACAATTTTAGAGTAGTCGGATGCCTTAAGGTATCCGACTACGTTCGGAACCGTGATTTTGCAAAAGCGTATAAATGGATAATATTTATGATATTTAGTGTCACTTAAATTAGAAAATGTATAAAAAATTGTTTTAAGAATAGTATTATAATAAAAAATGATTTAAGTACACTATTTTGACAAAAAATGAACATAGAATGACTCATTTTCAAATGTTCTCCTTTTGTGAAAAATGCTTCTATTATAATAATATTTTGCCTGTCTATAGCTCAGACCTCTGTACAGAGGTTCAACTAGAATTTTTGAAATATATAATTTAGAAGTGGGGTTTATCCATGTTTTACGACAACAGAGGGAGACATTTTAAGAAAACGCCGATCATTATTTCAATGGGTTATAACTCTGAAAAAAAATGGAATTTTTCAAAACCCATAGTTGAGCCTCTGTACAGAGTTCGAGCTATATAAAAGGCAAAATATTATTATAATAGAAGCATTTTTTCAGAAAAGGAAATATTTTGGAAAAAAAGGGTTATTCTAAGTTAATTTTTGCCGAAATATTGTATTTAAATAAATTTTTTTTCAAAATGCCTTAAAACCAAATTTTTTACGTTTCCTAATCTAAGTGACGCTAAATACTTTAACATTATCCATTTATGCACTTTTATAAATCACAGTTCTGAACGTAGTGGTTTCCTTTTGGTTTCCAAGACATTTTCAAAAAAAATTTTTGGAAGTCGTTTTAAAAAAAAATTTCATTTTTTGGAAAAAAAAAAAAAAAAAACGAATTTGGGATCAAATCGTAACAGAAAATTTGCTCACCAAAAATTTAAAAAATAAAAAATACCGAGGGGGCACGCGAGTAGTTTAAAAAAATGGGGTGATTTTATAGCGAAAAGAAACTTAGTTTGGTTAAAACTTATGATTTTGGTACGATTTTAAAAATTTTAAGCTTTTAAAACCTTTATTTTTTTTAAAAAAAATTAAAAAACCAAAGAACATGGAATTTCAATATTTTAAAAAAATTTGGGAACATAACTAACCGAGGAATAATGAGAGTTTTGGTTAACGTCTTTCTGTAAAGCTGCACTGGGGTTTTCGCGTTGATGGATTTTGTTTTTTGAGCCATGGTCCCCAAAGGGGGATGATCCCCGAGAGGGAAACCCCCCTCTCGAAATTTACCCCCAACGGAAGGACGTTTGACCCTTCGACATTTTTTTACGTGCAGGGGCCCCACACGATGGGTTTCTTCAGTGGCACAAAGGCTCGAACTCATGACACGTAAACCCACAAATTTTTTGCCCTTTGACCAAAAGCCCAATTACGGCCATCAAAATTTATCCGAAGCACATGCTACTTACACTGAAAATTTTCCCTATCACTGTCGGTGTGATAAAGTATTCCTCCCCTAGATACTGGGCCCTTTTAATCTTAAAAGAACATGCTTTTGGAAGCGTAGAAAGGAATCAATGAGAGCCAGATTTTTAGCCTGTTTTGGATTTTGGTAGAGTGGTTCAAAATCGGGACATCATATTTTTTTAATCATTAAAAAACCTGCTAAAAAAACGAAATTTTTGGCTATTTAACAGATATTACCATATTTACTAAAATTTTAAAGTTACAATCTCCCCCCCCAATGTTAATGATATTGAAAATGGGGTGCGGCTTGAATCAAAGGGAAAAAAATTTCCCCTGAATGAGAAAAAAGGAACACGATACTGTGGGTGGTTAGAGCAATTACAAGTTCATGTACTTAAAATTTTTTTTTTCCCTGGTAAAAAAAAATTTTGACTTACTCTTTTTCCAAAATTAAATCTCAATTTATTTTTCTTAAATTTCAAAAAATTTTGTTTATCGATAAACCTTTTTAAACACTATTAACTTTTTTTTTTTAAAACGTAAAAATTTTTTTGATTGGCTTAGAACTGATGGCGGTTTTATATTCGAATATATACGGAAATTACTTAAAAAAATTTATTAAAAAATGAAGAAAAATAAATGTTCCATTATTTTTCTTAATTTTTTTTGTTTGGGGATTTAAATTTTTAAAATTAAACTATTGAGTGGGATTTTAATATTAACCAAGGGCAACACACCAGCACTTTTTTAAAAAATTCCAATTTTTTAGAAGTGGGAAAAAAAGGGTTAAGGGAAAAAAAAAAAAATTTTTTTAAAAAAGGAAAAAATTTTATTTATGAAATGAAATAAAAAATAAAAAAAGTAGTTTTATTTTTTCCCTTTGGGGAAAATTTTTGTAATTAAAAAAAATGCGATTAATAGAGTTTAAAATGAGACTACTTTTAGTTATTTTTTTTAAAAATGTTTCTTTTTTACATAAAAAAGCAAAAAGTTAACTTTAATATATATAATTTTGTATGCATTATTATATTATATTGTGTTTTATATATGTTTGTTCCTTTTTTTACCCATTTATAATTTTTTAAATCAAGTTCATATAAAAATTTTTCAAATTATATTTTATACATGCAAAATAACATCTAATTTACTATGGCAACTATCCTATGAGCAAATAATGTGTGAAACACCCCTTTAAATAAATTTTTTTGAACCCAAGTTTTGTTAAAAAATATGAGGTAAATGTTGCATTTTTTTTTCATCATCAACACTACCATATTTTGGGGTTTAAAGGGGATCCATAAAAAGCCGAAAGTGAGTTTTTTCTTCAAAAATTTATTCAAAATTCAAAACTACATAAAAAAAAAACCGATTGTGGGGAGGGGAGAGATTTCTATTTTTTTAAAAACATATTATCATGAGTGCGAGAATGTTGCAAATGCATGGGGAAAAATTTTATTTTGCCATCGAACTGCTGTAGAGAAATATTTAACAATAGTTTTCCATTTTTTGCGCTTTCACACCCCCCAGGTCCGAATTCTATCCCCGGCTGGCCAAGGTCACCAAGCCCCATCTCTTCGGGAGTTAAAAAATGAGAACCAAGCTTGTTTTGGGAAAACCAAACCCCTGTGGGTTTTCCCTTCCCCAGACTGACCCCCCGAAACATCTCCATCCACCCCAGCCCCTTCGGGCGCCGTATCCCGAGATGGGCACAATAGGTCTTTTGGCCCCTCATGGGCGGGCTGCACCACTGAGTTTAGTTTAGTTTATTTTTTTGAAACCCCCTGATCTGAAACTAACTTATTTTTTCATTCTTTTTTTTTTTTTTGTCTTGTACAATTTTCGGCCCCGGTCAAACGACCTTGCTTTTTTGTTTGTTTGTTTAAACATTAGAGGGAAGAAAAATTCGTATAATGCAAGTGACGTCGATCTTTTTTTTTATGCTCGGGAAGAAAACCCAGGCTTGAGGGGATCATATGCATTCGGGGAACCCCATAGGATGTGAATTTGACGAACTGTTCGAAACCTCGGAATCTTGATACTGACTTTGAAAAATTTTTATGACTTTTTTTCCTTCCCTTTTGAAAAATTTTTCCCAACCCAAAACACTACCACACAAAAATTAAAAGTTTAAAAACCCCGTGTGAGGGGATGCCCCAAATTTAAATTTTTTTAAATTTTTGGAAATTAACCCAAAAAAGGGAAAAAAGAAATTTTTTCGGGAGGTTAACAGATTCGTATATTACTGTATTTTATTTAAATTTTCGGAAAAAGGGTCCCAAATAAGGATTGGGAATTTTTTAAAGCTTTTCCCCAAGGGAATAAATATAAAATTTTAAAAATAAACCTTTTTGGTCTAATTTTTTCGTGCCTTAAAAACCAGTCAAATTTTTTTGGTAATTCAAGTTTAACGGGTTTTTTAAAAATTTTTTTTCCCAAGAAAATTTAGTGTTAATCTTTTGTACCAATAAAGCGTTTTTTTGGAGGGCAGAAAAGTTTTTGGGTTTTCCATCGTTTTTTTCTCATTTTCCCGTGATTATTGTTTTTCCTTTTTGGTTGTTTTTTTCGCATCGAAATTTTTTCCCTTGGTTTTTTAAAAATGGGGGGGAAAAGTTAAGGGTTTTTAAGGGGGGAAGAACAGTGGCAATTGAAAGGGGTTTTTGGGTAAAGGTTACCCCGTTTAAAAAAATTTACCCAATTTTCCAGTTTTTGGGGGGGGTTTTAGCTTTTTTTTAAATTGGCCGATTCTTAATAAAAAATAAAAATTTTTTTTTGGGGCCCCAAATTTACCCCCCCAAGCAAGAACATTTTATTCCTTTGGTTTTATTGATCCAACTAGATTCGGGAATTGTTTCAGAAAATTCAAAATTGTGAAAATTTTGATTAGAGGGGAGATTCCCAAAAAACTTTTTTGGTTCCGAGGGGGGCCTATAATAGTTTTGAAAACCCAAAAAAATAAGGAGTTTAATTCCTTGAATTTTTTGGGAAAAGAACCCCTTCCCTTTTTCCCCCATGTTTCAGCTTTGGAAGTGAAGATGTTCTGGCGTGGGGTGAAAATTTGGGCCTCAGAATTAGGAAATTTTTTTTTTTTTCCATGGTTTTTGGGAATCATGAGCCCCCCATTTAATTTTTTAAAGAAAAATTTTAAAAATTATCCACCCGAAATTTGATTTTGGAGACTATTTTTAATTTTTTAACAGAGTAATGACGCCAAGTGCACTGCTCCCCTTTTTGTACGCCACTGGTGTTTTCTAAAATCTGCCCCCAAAATTAAGAAAAAAAATTCCTCAATCATTTTTATTTAGCCCAGTAAAAACATTTTTGGGTGAGATTCTGATGAAAAAAAAAAAAGAAAACGTGACAAATAAACAAAAAATGTTAAGAAAAAATAATAATCCCCGAAAAATTTTTGGGAAAATCTTTTAAGAAATTAAAAAAACCGAAAACCTATACCAAGACGCTTAAAAGCTGTTAACACACACTAAAAAAGATATCCTACAAAGGGTATTTAAATTAAGAAATACAATTTTTAAAAAGTTTAGTTGAGTTTTTTGTTAAGTGTACGAAGACTTTTTTGGGAAATTTTTTGGGTTTTTGAAAATTTAAACCTTTTTAAAAAAAAAAAAGTTAAAACTTTTTTTAAAAAAATTAATTATGTTATTCCATTAAAAAATAAGTTGCAATATCATAAAAATTAGAGTTACAATATTTTTTTTTTATTAGTCGAAAACAAAATTTTATAAGAAAATGCAAGTGCATGAACACCCTTTTTTGGCCCCCTGTTTTATATAAGGTAAAAAGGGATTTTTTCCCAAAAAAAAGAAACAAATTTGTCTCAAAGTATCTTTTTTTTTTCCAAATTATTATTTTTTAATTGCCCCATTTATTAGGTTGAAAGTTTTTTGAAGGAAAATTTAATTTTAGTTTCCAAACAAAAAATATTTTCCCAAAACTTAAGAAAGTTTTTAAGAAAATTTTCAAAATTTTCATTTTTCTGTATTTTTAAAAAGATATTTAACTTTTAAATCATAAAAAAGAGAAGTACATAAAATTATACCTCTCTATCCTAATACAAACGAACCTCTGACGAAGTCACGAAATTTTGCAAAATAGAGGTTTGTAAAATGGATGTCCGACTATGTGTACTTCTATCATATTTACAATACTTTATTTAACGAAATCACAAAATCCGAAAAAAGGTTTGTTATGTGGAATATTCGTTGAAGTAATTCAAAACACATATAAAAGGAGAAAAAATTATTTTTCTTCTCTCGAGTTTATATTTGTCGCTGTATTCCATAAAAGAATTCCAATAAAAAAAGCAAATAATCTTTCGCCAATTTATCCCCAAATTTAAAAAGTTCCATTTTAAAAAGAATATATGTACCACTTTAAACATTTTTTAAAATATTTATGGGATAAATTTATTTTTATAATATGCTTGAAAAGCTTTTCATAAAAAATATTTAAACCCATGATATATATATATATATATCTCACAAAAATATTTTTTCCTTGAAAAAATTTAATTCAAAATTTAATTTTTCCCCAAAAGATTTGGGTAACAAGCTATTCCGACGTAGAAAATATTTTAATTAAGAATCTTGTAACAAATCATTTGGGAAAAAAATTTTGCAAAAAAATAGCAGAGCAGACGATAAAAATTTTACTAAGATGCAATTACGCGGAGTGGCAAAAGCTGTAATTTAAATTTTAAAAAACTGTTGATTTTTTTATGGAGAAAATTAAAATGGGAAACATGTGGCAGAACCTTCGTCGGAATGTAATTTGTTTTTTTAGAATACATGTATAGAGTTGTTTTTTGACAAATAATTCCCTAAAAAAAAAAAGTTTTCTGAAAAGACAAAACTGTTAACGAATATATTTTATCCTTTTATTCATGTTTTGAATGTGAGCGGGTTTAAAAAGTGTAAACATTTCATTAAAATTCAGGATTTTGTTCCTTTCCTTTTTTTTTCCCCTAGTTACTTTATTTAGATTTCTAAATTGCAGGATGTATGCAAAATGTAAAAAATTTAAATAAAAATTTGAAAGCAAAAAATGTGTATTAAAAAATTTCCCGGGAACCCTTTTTTTGGGATTTTGCAACTCTGGCAATTTAATTTTTACTCCTCCGTCGAAATTCAAATGTTCTTTTTACTGAATAATATTGGGTTCTAAAATATTCCTATTATTCTAACAATTAGAAATTTATTACAATATTTTTTCAGACTTATCCCGTTTTCGTATTTTTTTTTAAAAAAATGGGAAACATTTTAAGCGAGCTCATTTTGGGAAACAGATGAGAAAAGAACATTTTTTTTTTAATGGTTCTGCGGATTGGTATTTTATCATTAAAACCCCAGTACATTCCCCCGGGGCTTTGGGAGCTCTTTTTGGCAGCACCATGTAGGTAGAATACCAACCCACCGCAAGTAATTTTTCCCCCCAAATTTTCCCTCGGGGGGAGGCATCTGGTTCTGATGATGGAAACCATTCTTCGGGGTTTAATTTTTGCCGAGAACAGCCAAGCCAAACAGGCACCCCGGGGGGAACCCTTTTTATCCGCCGCACACGAAAAGGGCTGTCAATTTTCTGCATCATGAAAATTCCCCAGATATGGGCCGGAGTTAACCCACAACCTCTTTTTTCCCCTACACGGCCAAAAAGGGGAAAAACCAATTTCCCACTCAGCTGGTTGGGGAAAAAAACATAAAAAGTTCATTTTTTTAATCTTTTTTATTTTTAACGGATTACACCCAATAACAGACAAAAAATGTTTCCCGGGCGTAAGAAATTGGGAAAATTTAGAAAGAATTAAAAATTATACATGGGGAAAAATGCAAAAAAAAAGTAGATATGTTTTGACATTTAAATTAAGTCCCAAAAACCCCTTTAGAGTTAAAAAAAAAAGCAAAAAGAAGAAAAAAAAAAAACTAAGTCCCAATGTAAGCATCAACAAGAAAGGGTATACCCAGGTTATCGAATATGGCATTCCAAGTCATTTTTTTTTATAATGTGATTTATTCTAGCATTGTAATTTTTTCTACCAAAAACTTAAAAAAATTAAATTATTTTTTTCCCCAAAAGCACTTCAAAACACATTTTAAATATCCGGGGGGATATTGTTTTTTTCTTATATAAAAAACTTTTTTTGTACTTATTTTTGAAGAACTCGTGTTTTTTCCCGTTCAATTTTAAAGCCGGGGATTTTTCCAAAAAAGAAGAAAAAAGTAATTTTTTTTTTTTTTTAATATTCTAGGATTAGTTTTTTAAAGTCAATTTTCTTACATTTAAAATTCTTCAAAAAAAAATTGAAAAAGTTTCATGAAATTCAGAGTTTTTATACACATTTCAATGTTTTTGTAAAGCTCTTAGTGTACTTATAGTATTGATTATATATAAATTTTACATGTACTTTTTTCTAAAGTCAATCTTGTAACAAAAACTCTTTGATACTTTTCTAAATATTGCCCTGTTATATGAAATCAAGTATTAATGCAAAAAAAAGTTCTTAAAATTAAAAGGAAAAAAAAAAAAAACATATTGTTATATTTTTGTAAATAGATGAAAACATTTTAAAGTTAGTTTCGTCAAAAGTGTTAAGTATTATTTTCTTTATGCGCTCCATTAACTAAAAGCGATTTCTTTTTGATTGGATGTTCTGAACTTTGGAACTTTCTTTGGCATTTTATCCTGAGTTCCAATTCTCTACTTCTCGAAAACATAAGTAAAAAAAAATAAAATAATTTAAAATACGAAAAAATATTTGATTTTTTTGCTTTTTAAAACAGAGAGATCTTTATAAATGTTTTTGTATTGGGTTAACACAATTTGCGGAATTCTTTTTTGAACTTTTGCTCTATGTAAAGATACGATCTACACCTCTACACAAATGTAGGCCCCACCTATAACCCTTAAAAGTAAGTAGTACGTAGCATAAACTCAAACTTAGTGGTGCAACAGCCCATAGGGAGGGGGCCCACAGTACCCATCCCAAAATACATAACCATCGGGGACTGAGGTGATGGGGCAGATGTCCCGGGGTCAGGGGTCAGCCCGGGAAACGGGCCCCCAGTGTTTTAAATCCCCCGGGTTAGTACCTTTATTTTTTTATCGACCCACTGCAGGGGATGAAAAAGGGCCCACGACCTTTTTCCCAGCCCGGGGAAAAGAGCCCAGACCTGTGGGCGTGGGAAAGGGGGATATGCTACCACCGGCCCGTGGGGCCCTTTTTAGTACGCAGCATACGTTTTCAAAAACCGTACAAACAGTAACCCGAAGCAAACAAATGTGCAAAACTTTAAAAATCGCACAAAAACCCTCTTAAAAATGACCCCGCCGCTGTTTGACTTTTTTTGTAATGATGGTTTTTGGTGGTAATTTTGGGCCCCAGGCATGGACGGGCGATCATTACATAATAATACAGTCTTACCATTGTTGCCAATTGACAAATAGTCCGAAATTCCCAGTTTTTCGGAGAATTCAACCGGAAATAACATTTGACCGTTTAAGTCGGGGGTCACCAACCCCTTTTTTGGGAAAAGTGCCAATTTTTCTTATAAAAAAAATTGGGGGCCCCTTTTCAATTTTTCGAACCCAAAAAAATATAAAAAGTACAAAAAGTTATTTTTTTGGGATAATTATGGAATTTTTATATAAATGACACATTTTTTTCTTAGGAAATTTAAGTAGAGAGAATTTAAAAATAATATTACAATTAAAAATAATAAAACAAAAAATACATACAAAAACGCAAAAACACAATTATTAATTTTTTTCATGTTTTTAAACAAACAGGTTAGGTATAAAATAAAAAAATTTAAATACCCTTAAAAAATATTTCATTCTAAATGATTAAAAACGGTGATGCAGTTTTTTAGCAAATTTTTTTTTTTAAATCATTTATATTAGGGTTAAATCTCGAAGATGCTTACAAAAAATTTAAATTTTTGTTTCAATCTGTTTGGGTTCCCTTAATTTTGATTTTATTAATGGGTTTATAATGAAAACATTTGTTTTCCCTGTTGATCCCGGGAAACCCACAAAAAAATTCGACAGCCAAATCGTTAAAATTTGGAAAATTGCTTGCTGGTATCTTTCCAAAATTTAACATTTAAACCAGACCCCCGCAATTTAATTAAATTCCCCTTTCATTTGCTAAAAAAGTAGTATGGGCCGCAGGTCAAATATTTATTTTTTTTTCGGGGGGTAAAAAATCAACGTCTTGGAAAAAAAATTATGAAAAATGATGTATGTAAAAATCACACACACACACAGCAATTTTTTTTTATCTTGTAAATCGTCGAATCCAGCACCGAATGAATCCTGCAAAATGGATTTTAAAGCTATCATAGTTCGTAGAATTATTAACTTTGGTAAATACTTCCCTCATTAATGGGAAATGTGTTCATCTTTTTTCTCTCCAAAATCGAGAAAAGAAAGCAAAAGTTTGTTCACAAAATAAGATGCAAGATTAATTAGGATACTAAAAGTATAATTGCCGTGCTTTTTCTTGTAGTCTCAAATTTAAATTCTTTAAATGTATCATATTATCGCTATATATATAAGAAAAGCTAAATACCACAAAACCAATCCTCATTCTTGTGTATCAAAAAACTACTGGGAATTCATAGTTTTCTTTTAGATATTTAAAGCATCCTCCCTTCCAATTCAGAAATTGGGCAAACGCACTTCCTTTGACAAGTCAGAGCACACAACAATGAATAAGTATTTTCTACATTATAATTTTCTATTGTAATTCCCAAATTTAAATTGTATTTTTGATGGTGGGGTTCGCCCTTTTGTCTGATACAACCGATTTGACAATAAAAATGCAAAAATTATTATTTAATATTATTTTTTCAATTTCTTAAAATTTTTCAAAAAGTCTTCAAGTGTCACTGATACAGATCACCCGTGCCATGGGTTGGCCACCCCTGGTTCAAGTTATTCGAATCATGATCTTATAAAGAATCATTCGAGAATGAGGCGGGGAACCCACTGAAGCTGAGGTCTTGGGCCCGGGCCCAGTCGGCCCATGCCTTAAGACGTCCCTGAACTCTATTTGCTGATCTAAATCCATTTTAGGATTAAGTGTGTAATAGCTTCATTTTCATTTGTGTCATCTTCCCATGATTCCTCTTGTATGTTCCAGATACCATTAGAGCAAGTTCTACAATGGCGTTCATTTCCCCGGGAAAACTTTCTGATTAGTTTCGAGATTAAAATATAGACTGTAAAAAGTTTCCATGCTTCCAGAGATTCATTGTCAACCTGCTTCAAAAACCATTGTGATGATTTTCCGGTGTTATTAAATTTATAAATGCAGCTATATATTTCTCTGACGTGTATAACGTTTGAAATGAATAAGTTGTTGGTGGGAAAATAAATTATGTATTTGAAGATATGATTGAAAAGATTTTAAGGGTATCCGGACTACGTTCGGAACCGTGATTTTAAAGGGAATAAATGGAAAATTTATGATATTTAGTTTTTCACTTAGATTAAAAATGTATGAAAATTGTTTCAAGAATAGTATTAGAATAAAAAAATTTAAGTACAAAAATTTTTTAAAAAAATGAACATAGGACCCATTTTAAAAATATTTCTTTTTTAAAATGTTTAAAAAAATTTCCTTTTGAAAATTTTGCCCTTTGTACAGAGGCTCAACTAGATTTTTTTAAAATATAACTTAGAAGGGGGTTTGTCCATGTTTTACACAACAGAGGGAAGAAATTTAAGAAAAACCCGATACCTTTTCAATTGTTTGAACTCTAAAAAAATAATGTGAATGTTTAAAAAATCATAGTTGAGCCTCTGTACAGAGGTCTGAGTATATACAGGAAAAAATATTGTTATAATAGAATCATTTTTCAAAAGGAGAACATTTTGAAAAATGTTATTCAAGTTAATTTTCCCGAAAGTTTTATTAAAAATTTTTTTTTGTAAAAATGTCATTAAAAAATTTTATTTTTACCCAATCTCAGTGAATAAATATCATGAAAATTATCCATTTATGTGCTTTTTTAAAATCACGGTTCCGAACGTAGTCGAATACCTTAATCTTTCGAATGGCTGGGATCACTATCCAATATAATTATAGGTTTAAAATAGAGATCTTTCTACTTTACGAGTAGTTTTCCAGCCTTCGCATAAAATTATTTGAAAAAAAAGCACGTTTAAATCGTTCTATTGTTACTCGAGATTATTTTTATTATTATTTGTGCGCTTGTTCTGACCCACGTACAGTTAAATTACTCTCGTTCAATTGTTCGAAGACGAAGACGGAAAAAATTATAAATCAGCAGAAGTTTTTAACACATTATATAACCATAAACACATAACTGCATATAAATAATGTTGCGCGCGCGCATTCTTTTTATATACCTTAAAATTCTAGTTAATCTCTTCAAGTTTTGGAATAAATGTTTTCTTGCGGATTTCTTCCCCTACCAATCTAGTCGGCATTATAGGTAACCAAATTTGTCGAATATCCATCCACGCTGTCCTTCAATTTCTTCTAAATTGAAAACTTTTGATAGCTTCTTCATCAGATTTTATGTTCTTTCTTCAGATGTTTTGAGGTTTTGTAATATGTTTTATATAAAGTGGTTTAAAACCCCCCCTCCCCCCTTGAAACAAGGGAAAAAAATTAAATATTCTTAACTTAGACTTTAACCCCCGAAAAAAAGCAACTTTTAAGTATACAGTCGAACCCCTTTTTATTGGAATTTTTCTATATAGCGAACTTCTTCCGGGACCTGAACATTTCACGATTTTCTTTTGTAAAAAAGTGATAGTGAAATAGGAAATATTTTCATTAACGAACTTTTTTTTTTGGGCTCAATTTTTTTTTCCCCTTTTTAAAGTATTTTGAGAAAAAACCCCAAATTATTCTCTTTTTATATTTTTTATGGTCATAAATCTTGAACTAGTTCTTTAGATCCATCCCCTTTTGGGAATAGAGTTCTGACGTTTCATCCAAGAAGTAACCTTTAACCCTCATTGCCCAGTTCACTAGAAACACTTCGATATTTCTTTTCCCCCAGTGAAGTTGCCTGGTCCCCGTGTTCTAATTATAAAATAATGTATGTTAATTTTTCCAGCCAAAATTTTAAATGTCCTTAAAATTATTAATTTTAGTAAAAATTTTTTAATATTTAAATACAGTGAATTCTTCGACATTCTTTTTTTTTTTTCTTTAGTTTTCTTCCATCTAGATGGGGAAGAATACAAAAAAAAATATATATTTTTTTTAAAAGGCGTGAATAATTTCTTTTTTTAATACATAGTGCTTAGATATTAAAATTTGTTTTTTATGGTTTATGCTCCCTTAAAAAGATGAACCTCTTATGTAATTTTCCATATAACGAACTTTTTCCGGGGTTTAGGATTTTTTTATAGAGGTCCGATTGTGCCCCTTTAATTTAGATACTAAACTTTTTTAAACTTCTAGAGATTGTATCGACTGGGTGAGTGTATATTAACATATCGGAAAAAACAACGCAAGGAATAATGGATGGTTCAAAATTTTAAACCCCGGGGAAATTCGAACTGGTAACCACCTTTACCAACTTCCATGCCGCCAACGGTGATCTTTTGGTTTTTTGGATTTCACGTTCTCAGCCCCTTACACGGAGGGGCTTTGGGGGCGGTCTTCAGGCTCAACCCTTCAAGCCGGACACGAGTCCGTGTTCATAAACACTCCCGGGGGGGGGGAACCTTTTGGGTCAACGTGCCATCTTTCCAAAGAAATACTAATAAGGTACAGACGTGCCGTCAAATATTTTAACTTCTGATTATTGAGAAAAAAGATAAAAAGAAATACCAAGCTCAAAACCTGTGATATTTAAAAAAAAAAAATACGTTTTTTGCATTGTTTAAATGTTTTAGTTGGTGTAATTCAAACTCAAGTAACATTAGTATTACTTGTTGTTGCAGATTAGATCAAATAATTTTGGGGTTTGGATTGTGAAACCCAACAAACGAGTTTCCCCCCCACCTTTGGCACCATGACCGATAACTCACGTTTGTCGTAATACTTTTTTAGTGTACTTAGTTATTTTGAGATAAATTGCAAACCATTTTGATCAGTGGCGTGCCCAAAATATCATGTCGCGGGCCATCAATGGCACGCGTGCCACTGGTTTGCCATCCCTGCACTAGGCCATCATGGCCACGTACAGAAACAGAGTAACTAGTTGGAAAGGAAGCTACCGGGTGTTTCAAAAGTCACGCACATCAATGGTTGAGTTTTAAAGACACAGATGAATTATGTTAACAAACAGAATAAATGACAAAAAAAAAAAAAAAAGGTTGAACGGTTATCTTTATTGTAAGGTGTCAGACATGGTAAAATAACAGTAAATGTTCAAAATGTGATGTCTGTTTTCCTGGACACACAGTCGAACTCTTTTTACCAGATTAATCGACACTTTACGAAGAATGGGAAAATTAATGTCAGATATTGCATGAAGGATTTTTCTCTTAAGTTCATCAAGCGAACAGCGATTATTCCTGAAGGTGACATTTTTCAGATATCTCCAAAGAAAAAATTCTGAATTCACAAGCCCGGTAAACGAGGTGGCCAAAGTCCTTTGGAAATGACACGATCATCGAAAAATGCAGTTAAAACTTCCATACTGTCCCGTGATGTATGACACGTTGCGCCGTCTTGCTGCAACCAAGCGTACCTTTATCACTTTCAGCAAGGATATGAATTCCGTAATGATGTTTATGTAGACGGACGGTCTTTTCAATGGACTTCTTTGTAAAACGGTCTCCACATCTGCCACTTTCGTTTTCAATATGGACGCTCTACCCGATCGCTTCCTGTCTGCAACCGATCCTGTGTCACGGAACCGTTGCACTAAAAGTGATATCGTTGATGCATTTGGTGGTGTTTCACCTGGATATTTTTGCTGAAATGCATTTATCAGACGGCAATGAGATTTTATAGCGAAATAAAATTTCACGATGGCTATTCTTTGCTCTTGGGAAAACATCATGCACCTCCTGTTGAGCTCAACTGACTACAACTGATAAGTATTTTGAAACTGATGCCTGATACATTCAAAACTTCTTCTGATGGGGCCCCTGCGGCCATCTAGTGATAGAAATCTCAACCAACCCTTTTGGTTTTTAAGTAACAAGGATAACCATGAGGAAGTGCGTGACTTTTGAAACACCCGGTATTATTTAAGATTAATTGTTTCCAGTCAGAATTGGGCCGTTTGATTTAAATTTAAAAATTTTCGGCATATAATCCCCTTTCCTCATGTTCTGTGATTTTTATTCTCATGAAATCTATTGTCTTCTTAAAGGTATTTTTTATTTTTGCCGGATAACGTTCAGGACTGCACAAATTAATTCATAATAAAAAGAAAAGAAAATTATAACAATAGCCATTTTTAAAAAAGGTTGAAAGGCATGAGTTCAAAGTTCAACAGATAAATTTTGATGTGACAAGCAAGGTCAAACGCACCTAAAAGCTATTGTTTCATTCAATGCTAATAAATATTTTTCCATTACATTGAATTTTTTTTCCTTCTGAAAACACTTTAAGCATTGGGCCGAGATCTATCAATATTCAAACCCCGTGTAAGTGAAACAATGCTCTAAGTTGATTGATTGCTTATTAATGTCACGGTCTGAAGAAAGATAAGAGAAAGTGCGCGCGATTCACATAATTTTAAACACCAATCAAGTGACGAGGATGGCACCCTCTCTCCAACCGTCAACACCACGCCAAAGTGAGGACTTAAAGCCTCGGCAGGTTTGCAGAGCATCGACTGGGTTTTCAATGGCGCCAGGACTCGCATTCACAATTCGGCAGAATTAATGCCGTTCACGAGTTCGTGACTATGATTACTCAGCTACTGTTGCCACATCATGTTTTAGTTTAAACTCTCCTTAATTCTTATAAACATAGTTAAAGAAATTGTTCAGTTCTTGTAAGCGATTGTTAGTATATAGTTATAAATATAAATATAAATATAAATATAAAACCTTGTTATCTGTACATTTATATTTATATTTAGTTTTTTAAGAACTATACGTTTGAATAATGAGTTCGTTTTCTTTAAAGAAAATGCTTGTTATGAAAATAAAGAATTCTGAATACAGTAGAGTCCCGAAAACTCGGCCACCCTACGTGCACAGTTAATGAAAAAAAAAATGCCAGAAAGTGAGGAAGACATTAACGTTGAGGACACCGTACAGACTTCTAAGATATCACATTGTGAGGGATTAAAGTCTGTCAAGACCGCTCTACAGTATTTTGAACAAGGTGCGTTGGTAATGGACTTACTGTTTCTTCGCCATCTTCGTGATGAAGCAGCAAAACGCAGAGTGCAGAAAGGAAAACAACAGGACATTAAATATTTCTTTAAAAAAAAAGTAGCCAGTTTTGGAAAAATCGGGCTACATAGTCTTTATTATAGACAGCTTTATGCCTTCACAAAGTATTTTTCTGAGGTGTGTCTGATGAGGTAAATTACTGTGTACTATGTATTCATGAATTTTCATTTTCATGCAGTACATGTGCTCTATGTCTTGTTAAGGTATCCGACTACGTTCGGAACAGTGATTTGGCAAAAGCGTATAAATGGATAATATTTGATATTTAGTGTCACTTAAATTAGAAAATGTATATAAAATTGTTTTAAGAATAGTATTACAATGAAAAACTATTTAAGTACAATACTTTGACAAAAAATGAACATAGAATGACCATTTTCAAAATATTCTCCTTTTGTAAAAAATACTTCTATTATTATATTTTGCCTGTCTATAGCTCAGACTTCTGTACAGAGGTTCAACTAGAATTTTTGAAATATATAACTTAGAAGTGGGTTTATCCATGTTTTACGACAACAGAGGGAGAAATTTTAAGAAAAAAACGCCGATAATTGTTTAATTGGTGGTAACTCTGAAAAGAAAGTGAATTTTCAAAAATCATAGTTGAGCCTCTGTTCAGAGGTCTGAGCTATATACAGGCAAAATATTAGTATAATAGAAGCATTTTTCACAAAAGGAGAACATTTTTTAAAAAAGTTATTCTAAGTTAATTTTTTGCCAAAATATTGTATTTAAATAATTTTTTTTTGTCAAAAGGTCCTTAAAACAATTTTATACAACTATTCTATTCTAAGTGACACTAAATATCATGAAAATTATCCATTTATGCGCTTTTTTAAAATAACGATTCCGAAAGTAGTCGGATACCTTAAAGTACGTACTTTCCTATTGTTTAAGGGTATTTTGGCAGTTAATTTTTCGCTGTACTCTTAAGCAAAAGATACATACAAGTGCAGTACAATATTTTCTGAGGAAACACTAGTACACTTATTCCTTTTTAATCCCATTCTCGATAACCCGGTGATTTTACAAACTCCGCTACCCTTCGGTCCACATTAGGCCGAATTTTCGGTACTGTACTATACAGATATTCGAATTAATTTCAATAGCAACAGTGGCGTAACGGAGAATACTAGAGCCCCCCTACACACTCAGGCCTTGGGCTCCAAATCCAAATACATACTTGCGTCAGTTGGGCCCTTTAGAGTCCCTGGGCCCTCCCGCAATGCGGGGGTTACGGGGTCTAACGTCACGCCACTGAATAACATGCTCCAAAATATGGCATAATAGTTTTGCAAAATCATATTAATTTTTGAATGTCGCAATTGTGTTAATTATACTTTAATGTAATTGTATCTTTGTATATATTCAAATTGTATCAATAATCATTTGTAGTATCAATAACCATTTTTCGGTATTTATATTGATATCAAAAATGTTTTTCAGCATAGTTGATGTTAAACTTTTTGTGTATCTGGGTAAAAATATTTAGTTTACTGAAATACAATTGAATTTATTTCTCTGTGCTTAATTTTTCTCCTCCAAAACTCGCAAAAAGAAGCAAGTTTATATAATAATATATATAGTCATTATCAGTGGCCCCCAAAGGAATTTTTTAAAATGGGAGGGGGTCCAAGGTCGAAAATACACCATTCTTATATCATGCTCCAATACGCCGCCCAACATATTCTTTTGATTTTGTCAATTTTGGGAACAAAAAACAGTTAAATCGAATTATTATCGAATAAATAATTAGCATTAATTAATAAAATGAATTATTAAAACAATTAAATTTTACGTGCTGTATGCACTACAATTATAATCAATCGAAAAAAAATCAAGGGCTATGGGTTAGCGGGTTCGGACTCTGCCACCCCCCTTCCCTTGTGTGCGCCACTGGTCATCATTTTTGAAAATATCTTATATGTGTGAATAAATCTAAAAATAATCTTGTTTGGACATTTCGAACTGAAAGTAAAACTAAGTTACAAAATCTACAAATGTCTTAAAAAAACTCAGTTTTTTTTAGAAAACTATTTTTTGTAATTATGAAGAGGGAGTTATTCGGGAAAAAAGTGTAGAAGAATTATTTGACTGATAAAATGCATCTTTTATCAATTTCCTAATAGGAAAAAGTACACAAATTAAAATTCTTCATCACCCAATTTTATTTTAAATTACTATACACTGATTTTAATTCCAGTAGCTAAGAGAAGACGAAAGACAGAGCAAAGTACAAATACATTTATCAAATGATTAAAAAGAAAGAAAGAAAGTTTTATATCATGCATTGTTCCGATACGCTTATTAATACAAAAAAAAAAAAAAGTTCATATTTTTTATGTAACTCTGGAGGTTCTGAAGAACACTTATGGATAAAAGAAGTATTTTTTAAATGAAAGTGCTCCAAAAAACGTCTTTCATCTTCGATAAAGAAGATGAAGATATATATTTTTCAACTTAGGCTCGAAAAGAAAGTAAACATCTAAAACAGTCTGTTTACACACTCACTCGTTTTTTACTCCACATATTTTCTTTTTATTTTGTACTTATTGATAAAAAAAAATATAAAGATGGTATATATATATATATCCTCCAGCATATACGATGCATTCAACATTATTGTGTTATATCTGAAAAAAAGTAAAGAATTATTTATTTTATACGATCATGACAGATGTAGATAAAAAGGCTAAGAAAAATCCCAACACACGAGCTAAGATGTTTTATGTACTTTGTTCTTCTATTACACCATTTTGATTCATGTAGTTAGATGTATCACAGTTGATATTGTTAAGATATGGTTTCCTAATGTTTGTGAGCAGGAGTATATTTTTGATATAATATTCTACGATTCTAACAACATATATCCCTTAAATTCGCCCTGTTGCATTTCTGCAAAATATGATTTATTTTAATTTTAAGACTCAATATTTTTTTAATTACCTACAAATCACTTATCTGAGAAAAAAAAAGATTACTGCAACGAAATACATGCTAATTTTGTCACTAGATGGAAGTACATTTTTTCAAGAAATCACAACAATTATAAAAATCTCTGATGCCTCAAGAACTGTGTTTTGGCTATAAAAAGAATCCATTATATTTTATGCTTCTTCTTGTTTATTGACAAAATAAATTACCAGGTAAGAAATTTAAACATTTTATGATGAATATAAATGAATCATATAAAAAAAAGTTTTGTAATTTACAGCACTACTGCGCAATATTGCACTTTTGCAACAAACCAAAAAAATGACTGTGTGTGAAATTCAATTTAAAACTGCTTAATTTATATATATATATATATATATATATAACATTTATTTCCCTTTTTATTATTACTTGAGAACTAGCAGATATGTTTTTTTCATAGAAATTTAAAAAATTGCGAAGTTAAGGGATATGTCCAATCGAAGCGACGGCTATGATATGAAGCGGTGATAGTGAAAGAAAATTGTGGCTGTACAGTTTATAAAATTCTATAACAGGGATGGCGAACCCTTATGGATCAACGAGCCATTTTTTTAAAAGTGTTTAATGAGGTATAGATGTGCCGTCAAATAATTTTGACTTGTGATTATTGCGAAAATTATAAAACTACTAACAACTCAAAACTCTATTTTCTACGAAAAAATACATTTTGCTGTAAAGTATTAAATTTAAATTATATTAAAAATTTAAATTAAAAATAACAGAAAGGGGCTTCGTTGTTGCAGATTATAGATGATAAATTACTGATATTAAGGATTGTATGTAGTTAAGGAATGCATGCTGAATTAGAGTCATCTGCCAAACGGTTTTTATGCGAGTTTTTGATGCTATTAATCTCTCTGAAAATAATGACTTGCATGTATAGGTAGATGAACATATGGTTAAAATAGCATGAGCCAGCTTCTTCAAATAGTTAAATGTATCTGGAATCGAAATTCAAAAGAGAGTGAAAATTTTAATTTTAAATAAATAAAATTCGGGGCGATGATCAGATTAAATTTTAAATCATTTCTTCTTAAATAAAATTTCAAGAAATGAAGAAAACGTTCCAAATCCTGTTCTACTTTAGTTTGGAAAATGGACTCCACGGACTAAAATTTTATACTCTGTGCAGCGAGAAAATGTAATTGTGTTTAATGCATAAATTGTGATGGTTATAGGTGGTTAAAGTAGCGATTAAGATTTTTAATCAAATTATGACAGCTTTTAAAATTCTATTAAAATTTGCTATGCAATCAAATTCAAACAAAAAAAAAATTAACTATCTTTTAAAAATAGGATGCTTTAAAACAGGGGTGTCTAATTCGAAGCGCGTGGGCCGCAGTCGGCCCTCAAAGAACATTTTTGCGGCCAGGCCAATATATAGGCACACAAAATAATATAAAATATCAAAATTTCTCCCAAAATAGGCAAGATAGTAGGTGAGAAGAGATGTCCAGTGTCAGGACAAAAACAACAAATTTTTCTTGCTCTTTTATTTATAATTTTTTAATGTATTATTTGAAGAAAACTTACGTTACTACGAATATTGCTTTTTTTTTTTTTTTTTCCGACCTACCTAAAGTTAAACCTTGCTTGATTGCTCCAAGTAATTCTTTGAGTTTCAAAGCACTAAAAACTTAAAAATGAATAACGTTTTTAAGTAAAACAGATGGGGCTCATTTTTTAAAACCCAAATTTTAAATAAAAAAAAATAAAATTAATCGGAATTTTAAATTTAAAGAAAAAAAAAGGGTAACTAATAGTGTGTATAGTGTTTCCCGGGAAGTATTTAAAAAATCATTTTAAAATACTCAAAAAAAGGATAAATAAAACCTAAATCATGGGGGCTTTGTTGCAGGTAATTTTTTTTTTCAGATATTTATTTTATATCTATGAGATAAATTATGTTAATGTTAGATATTTTGAAAGAAAATAGATATGCAAAGAATTTGAAAAGTAAATAAACGAATAAGGGCTTAGGTGCGAAGGATTTAATATTATAGATGCATGTATTCATTGATTTTTATTTTCCTGTACAACTTTTCCTTGTTTAAAAGTATTTGGGGATTATTTTCGGTAATATTCTCACGCAAAAAAACAGTTACAAAAAGAAGTACAATATTTTTTGAAAAGGTGTTTTTTTTTTTTAATTCCCTTTTTAATAACCCGGTTTTTAAAACGGCCACATTCTGTTCGTTTAGGCCGAATTTTTTGGGGTTCCACTTAATTCCAAATGTTTTACAAAACTTAGCTAATAGTAAAAAACTTTTTTTTTTTGATGTTTGTTTTCCCCTAAAAAAAATCAAAATCTTTTATAAAAAATTTTTAAATGTATTTTAAACCCCATTAACCTCTGCTGAAAATAAAAAAAAAAAAATTAATAAAACCCACAGTAATTAATCAAATAATTTTAAAAATTGTAACACTACACCACAAACACGCCCCATGACGAGTGAATGTTATAATGAAATTAAAAAATTTTTAACT
>BMAV01003424.1:0-109104 GCA_019973955.1 Trichonephila inaurata madagascariensis
AAAAACATAAAAGTTTAATCTCCCGGGGGGCGCTACTCAAAAGGCGGCTCCCTTTTGGGCCCCCGATTCGGAGAAACCGAATCTAAATTTAATCATTTGATACTTGGCCCATGTTATCTACAAAATAAATTTTGTTGTGCTATCTCTTTTCTTTCTTGGTGTTACATTTACGGTGGCCAGCAGTGTCACTCGCGTTCTAATAATTGTAGCGTAAAATCGAAGGCATATTCATGTTCGGGGGATGATCTATGTTCGAATAACACAAGAAATTTAAAAATCTGCCCGTTAAGTTTCGTTCACAGCATTTATGATTATGGAGGGTTAGTTTTATAAAATTTATTTGATTTTAAAGATAAAGTTACTGAAATTTTGCGAAAAAAAATCCAGATTAAGTTTTTTAGTAAAATTTCGAGTCAAATTGATCACTTTGGTAACTTTCTGAGGTGAAAAATATTTCGTTATTTGCGAGGACACTGAGCCAAATTATTGGAACACTGGAAGGAATGAGAAAAATGTTGAATGCAATAACTTTTAAACTCTCTAATGGGAATTTCGAAAAGCACCATATATATTTGTGATCAGCGTTGAATTTTACATAAGTATACCAAGTTATTGAGAATCGGTGCATCAAAAAAAAAATTGCGTCAATCGCACGAAAATCCTAAATGCAGTGCAAAAACGGCATTTCTATCGGGATTAGAAAGAACCCCGGTAGAAGTATGGAAATGTAACATTCTTAAAAAATAGGCTTAGAGAGAATTTCTACATTAATATTAAACTGGAAAAGTAGTTGTGAAAGGATACATTCTCGTAGAACTAAGTAAATTGTTTAAGTATCATCAACGGTACTGAATTGAATTAAAGAATAAAAATTTATTCTTGTAATTAACTTACGTTGCCTCACTGGACTTATAAAAAAGTACATACAATGACAAAAGTAAGCACTTGTCATCTGGAGAGATTATGTTATAAAAATCTGATTAAATCCCTTTTAAGGGTTTGGACCTAGATGCACTGGCGGATCGTACACCCTCGCATTGCGGGGGTGCAGGGATTATAGGGGGCCCAAAGCCTGACTGACGCCAAGTACGTATTAGGGCTATGGGTCCAAAAGCTGACTTTGTAAGGGTCCCTAATATATTCTCCGTTACACCACTGCCTAGATTCCTCTCTTTCCTATCAACTACTTGCCTTACTATCCCTTTACTTAAATTAATACAAGGATGGAATTAAATATTTTTAAATTACAGCTGCCAATTTTAGCAGAATTTAAGTGGATTAATTTGTTCTTTCAAAGTGATCACATGTTGATCATTGCAAATTACTGAAAGCCTTAAAAGATTGCCCCCTTTCTCTTTTAAGAAGAATAATTTACCCTAAATGTGTGAATCTCGAATTGACATGAGTTAAACAAGCATTTATTTGCCTATTGAAGTACTTAAAGGATGTCTTTTTAAATATACTGACATGCAAAAGTACAATTATTTCTACAGAATCTACCAAAGAAATTTATCATAGATGTCATAATTTTCTCAAGACTTCCTGTGAGCAACTTTTAAGCCGAATCCCGTCAAACTACGGAACTTTAAAAAAAAAGAATTTTTCCCCTCATATTTCTTAAAATTCAAATCGCCTTTTCTTTGTACTGTCTTTAGAATTAGCAGATCAATCTAAATTATATATTCTGGATAATTAATGGAGACAAATTTTTAACATACAGTTGAATGATGTTTTTCTACCTGAATATGAGCTTTTAAATGATGGAGAATTATTTTGGTGACACATTTTTAATATAAAAGAAGCAGTTGGAAATCTATTTTTAAAGAAATTTAGCTATATTTGCTTTAAAGCTTTACAGCCTACCACTAAAAATTAATGCCATGTAAAGGGCATTTTCAAGGGGGTAAAGACAAAATTAAGGAATTGAATTTTCCTCGAACGGTTTGAGTCAATTCTCAGAATCAAAATGACTTTAGAAGAATGAAATGCTTCAATGTAATTCAGAAATTTATAAAAAAGCACGCACAATCCGATACTTAGCAGGAAAATTTGAATCATTTTAAATTAAGCATTTAAGCGTATAATAAATAATAACGTAATAATTAAAGTTTTTAACGTTTTTTAAAAAACATTTTTTACAAAAAAAAATTATTTTTAGGAATTAAAAATAAAAATCCATTTGCTCTTTTCCCCTTTTCCTACTTTGCTGCATAAGTTTCTGGAATCTGGTACTATTTTCTTAGAATTGAAATAAATTTTAAGTTTTTAGTTTTAGCAAAACGAAAAAACCCTTTTTGGGTTTCCTGCCCCCAAATTCCCTTGGGCCGGTCAAAGGAAAAGGTTGCTTGTCTGGTGTGTGCAAACACCATTATTCGGGGGCCTGGTTTGGAAATTTTAGCTTTTTTCTATGCCCAGTGAGGCTCCGCAATTTTTAATGCCCGGGCCCGGGTCATTTTGATATTTTACCGGGGCCCACTGAGGGGGGGACTCGTTGTTGTTAAAAGTCCTGTTTTAACAATTTTAATTTAGTTACATTTAAATATGCCTTCAGAGAAAAATATAGTTATACCAAAAGAAAAAAAAGTGATTTAACGTGGAAATGCAAGTCGGGGTAAAAGTATTCATATAAAAGAGCCGTTTTAACAAAAAGGGGGGGAAACAAAAAAATCGGCTTAAGGGGGTTTTTTTCAAAAAAGATTTATTTCACAAAAGGGGGTTTCATTTCAAAAGAGGGTTTTTGTTTCAAACAAAAGGGATTCATTTCTAAAGGATTTCGTTTCACATGATATGGTTTTTTATTCAAATGAGGTTTCATGATTAATTTTTTAAAGAGATGGGTTCCCCGATTATTTCAAATGAGATGTTTTCAATTCAAAAAGGTCGTTTTTCCCTTTTAATAATTTTTTAAAAGGGGCACGGTTTCCCGCATTTTTTCGACCGACGTACCATCAGAAAATAAACCTACAATCAAAAAAAAACTTTTTTTTTTCCCTTTTATTTTTCCAAAAAACTTTGTTTCAATTTTTCTTTTTCTATAAATTTCTTTTTAATAGTAACTGTTCTGTTATTATTTTTTATAGTGATGCATACAGAAAATTAAAATGTTTAAATAGTTATTAAACCTATTTTTAAAAAGAAACTCTTTTAAAAAAAAAAGTAAAAGTTAAAACGCAAAAATGTATATTTAAATTTAAAAATTTAATTTTAAAAAAAACACTGATAATTTATCGGGAAATTTTTTTTTTGGGCCTCAAAAAAAAATTAAAAGGGAGTATTTTTTTAATAAAATATATACATCTATAACACATAACTCACCCATCACACATGTCAGGGTTGACGTTTTAGTTTTAGTTCCCAAAAGGGTCATTGGCTATAAAAGGAAACCCGGTTTTTGGGGGGGCATAACTTTGAACTGTCTTGATAAAAATAAAAATTTTAAAAAATTGATTTTAGTACTACGATTTAAGCCAGAAAAAAGCACCATGTATTCAGTGGGTTAAAAATTTGACTAAGAAAACACAAAACTTTTCTTTTTTTTTTAAAAGAAAGTAAATGAGGTAAGTCAATTCCTACTTTCAATGGATGAACAGAAGTATTTTATTAACGACTGAAATGGAGTGAACTAATAGAAGAAAATAAACAACATAAAATGTATGCATTTCTTCAATAGAGTTAAATAAGATTTTAATGAGAACTTTTACTTAATGACGCAAAATCAGGGGATTTTCATTTTAACACACGATTCTAATGTTGAGTCATTAAATTACCTTCTTCCTGGATTCAGATTTTATATCAGAAATTTTTTTTTACCTAATTACACCCATTTTCTTAGAATTTAAACGGAAAGACTGATTAAAGAAATGTATACTCGAAGACTAATACAACTTTCAAAAACTTTTTTTCTAAATTAAAGAATAATTTTGTATTTGTGTAAGAAAATATTAGAAAAAAATGTATCGTGTAACTATGAAAGAGTTTGAAAATTAATTACTGAATCTAATTCTAAAGGTGGAACTATATTTATTGAAAATTTGTTAGTTTTCTCAACCGGTATAGAAACTAAATGTGATTATAGTTAGAAATTGATTTCAAAAGTAAAAGAATATTCGATATTTATCCTCCAGTTATTAGCCGTTGTGTAGAAGTATTGAGGCACGTTAAATCTGTTGAGGCTCAAACGTCTTCTCATTGGTGTGGTGTGGAAGTCTGGACAGGGTGTCATCCTCGTCACTTGATCATGGTTCAAAATGACGAGATCCGTCGCCAAAAGTCCTCGTGTCGCTGAACAGAGCGACATTAGTAGTCACTCTTTCACCGATTTGCAATTCTATTAACGATTTTAAAATACCTCTAGAAATAAAGCTAATAATGGTATTTGTTTGCATTAAAATCATTTGCTCATACTAAAGGGGAATGTTTATTCCTTAATGTTCATTGTACATTAAATTCTCTACTTTCAACTGCTTTTTCTAATTTGATCATTTGTAATCAATTAATATTATTCCTTAACTCAGTGGTGTAACAGCCCATGAGGGCCAAGACCTGCTATGTCCATCTCAGTATACGTGACCCTGAGTTGAGTGAGCAGATATTTCGGTCATGTGGTCAACATGACACGAAACTCCCAGTGTTTAGTTCCCAAGCAAGCATTTATCGACCCACTGAAGAGATGAAAGTTTGAGTGCCCAACCCGGCGTTTGAAACTCGCACCTGTGGTGTGGAAGCGTGATGCAGTACCACTCAGCCACTGGGCTTCAATATTATTCCTAAAATAATATAATATTTTCTATGTCTCTGTGTGATCAGCTAATAATTTTTATCAACATTGTAACATCTTTAAAATGTTTTATTTTAAGTGAGATCCAACGAGTTTGAAAACTGACACTTTGTCCTAAGTCTGTAAGCCATCTTTAAAATTTATAAAGTTTTTATTACATTTTATAGCATCAAAATCAATGCTAATACTTATTTAAAAAATTTCTCTTAATTTTACCTTTTTCTATTACAAAGTGGTAAATGTTTACACAGTCTTTAAAATTTTAAGAATAAATAAAGTTTATATTATCAGTTATAATTTCTTCTTTTTATATAAAGGAATTTTTGCATCTTTAAACGAATTTCCTTAAATCCAACAAATTTTAATTTTTACAAGCCTGAAACTCAATGTCAGCATTTTTGTTTTCGAATTATGTTTTATTAAGCTGACTTAATGCCAAGAAATAATTATCTCATTCGAAATAATCCAAGCCAAAAAGCATGTTTGAAATCACTAATTCCGTACAAATTCTCCCGCCCCTCCAAAAAAAAAAAGGAAATTTATTACTGCAACTTATAATAAAACTTCTTGTTTATTGAAAACTTAAATAATTCTTCAATATACATTCCATGATCATACTATGATTTCAAATATTTTTGCTCAATTCCTTATGTATCTAGGATATCCCATGTGTAAAAGGTTAGATCATATCCCTTTCCAGAGGTCGGCAATTCTAATCAAAACAGTATTCCACATCAACGCCATCTAGCGTCCCTTTTAAAACGCCGATATCAACCTTTTTCGGCAGAGGTCCACTAACACGCGTCAGTAAAACTTCGTATTTCGCGCATCAGCGCCGTTCGCCCGCGCCAGGCGGTAAGTCTTAATAGCACCATAATGAGTTCTATTTTACCTCAACCTTCCTTCTCGAGGGAATAATCTAACTTTCCTATTTTTTAAAATATGCCTATCTAATTTCCATTCTGTAAATATTCCCCCTGTAAATACTCCTCTAAAACTCATAATAAATTATTTAGTTTGCATCAAGTTTCTTTCTTAAAATTACATTGTCTATTTTTCAATTCCTGCTATTAGCTCACAATCTCTATATATTTATTTATATATTTAATTATCTTGGTGAAATTTTCAATCGTTAATAAAATACATTTTACAGCACTCAAATGAGCTGAAATTTTATATACAGGATTATTTTGGATGACAATAAAATAATATAATAATAATTAATGAAAATTAATTGATTAAAACTAATTATTTAAAGAATTACAAATACACAACTGTGACGGACTAGCACGTCTTTTCATCAACATGCCCTTTGGCATCTTTTGGGGCCAGGATTAATGGCAACTCTTTTCCAACCAAAACCCAAGAAGTGAAACGTGAATAAAAGATGCAAATTAGATAGCTTTTATGTATCAGAAGTTTGAGTAAGTGAGGTGGCAATTTGGGGAATGTTCTGATAGAGAGTGATTCAATTGTAAAGGGACAGCCATCAGAGGTTATCCCGAAAATAGAGCCATTAGGTCAAGGCCCATACCATTGCACTCGAAGAAAGACGCAACTCCATTATGATTATATAGGCGATCGGATCAAGGTAGGATTGACTATTTATATTAGGACGTGATATTATTAGAATTGAGATTAGGCAGGTTAGATATTGATAGTGGTCCGAGTTACGTTGTTTGGGTATTACTTATATTGTGTATCTTGTCATCGTAGATTCTCTCATATATATTATTATCATCTAATCTGTTAAACGTTTAAGTTCTTAATAAAGCCATATTAAGAATATGGACACGTCTAGTTCTTTTGTCGATCTTACACATCTAGCTCACGCAGATAATCCAGGAGAAGGGTACCCTAGGGGGGAAATTTCACACAATCACGTTGGCATCATTTTTGGTGACTTAGCGACCATTTTGGTGACTTGTATCAAAACTTGAAAAGGTTTTTTCTCACGTGTTAAAGTATTCAGTTGGACTGAAATTTCTATACACGATTGTTTTGGATGATAATACGATACTTTAATGATAATGAATAAAAATGAAGGACCACTTAATGTTGTGATTCTGTCCTATGTATATACATATTTATATTAATTGTAACTATTTAATAAAAATTAGCTAAAATAAAAATTTTCCTTGTTGATCTAAGTAGGAATTGTGTGACTTAATTTTTTTTTTTACATAATACTTGTTTCAAAGTTAATTAATACATCGTAAGAAACCCTAGACACCACGCCAATAAAACCCCCGCTATCTAAAGAATCTTTTTTGGAAGATTTCGGTTGGATTCCCACATGTATAAAAAAAAAGCTAATTTTTTAAAAAATAACTCTTAAAATCCCATTTACGTTTGAGCAAAGAAATAGCCTCGCTTAAAAAATGAAATGTAGGTATATATTTAAATAGATAGGTAGGTATATATTTAAATAATGCAATCATAAAACACACACAAGCATTACAGATATGAAAAAATTTTAAAATATTATTTTAGAGTATCACTATTTAGGATTGATATCTATGAGGTTTAAAAATGAAATTTAAATTTTTCTAAACTAATTCTTAAGAAAATACAGGCAAGCTAAATTGCCTTTAAAGGTGATTAGCATTCGATATTTTTCAGGACTTTGGAAATAAAAATTTTAGAAAAACCCAGTTTTAAAAAGAAAATGGGTGCAGTGTCGAAATGTCTTTACTAATGCTTTGTTCGTCTTGTTATGTCCCCCCCCCTTCTCTAGAAGCAAAGTGAAGTAGATGTCTCTTTTATGACTCCTCCGAAAGATCAGAGGGTCTTTGATTATTCATAGTCACACAGAAGTCAAGGCTGTAAAGAAAGATTTGCTTTTTTTTTTTTTCTTATAAAGTTTGAACTGGTTTCCGATGAGAATTTATTTTATTATGAGTCAACCTCCTGATATACCCTTATAATTATAACTAATTAAATGGGGATCCAAGTTTATAGTGGTCATGTAATATCAAAAACATTCTCAATACGTTTTTTTATTATTATTAAGAACATTTACAACCCCATGCACCACAAAGCAGGGCCGGCTCTAGCAGTTTTGCCGCCCCGGACAAGAATGAAAAATGCCGCCCCTCTCCACAACGTATAAAAAATATTTTTAAGAAATACATTAATTGTTCATAAATACACACCTATAAAACTTAAATAGTTCTTGCAAAGAAAAAGTAACATAACAGTATACGTATATATATTTATTAAAAACTAAAACAAATAACAAAACAAACAAAAAATTAGAAATGTTTTTTTCTGACTTTTAATTCTGAAAACTTTCTGATTAATTCCTTCAAATCAATTTGTTCAGCAATTTTATGTTCGATTGCCAATGTAGCTAAACCCCATTTAATATCTCTTGATAAATTGTAGACCGTAAGAAATTTTTAATTTTAATTTTGAGAAACTCTTTCTCCGCTTGCTACACTTATTGGCAAAGAAAGTAAAATTCTTAATGCGATGGCAAGATTTGGCGCAAATTCTAAAACTGAAATAAATTTTAAAACTTCTATTGGGCTTTCTTTTTTGCCTAATAATGCTGAAACTGACATTATCTCATCTGCTAGATCAAGCGCATTTATATCTACTGATTCTCCATCTGTCAACATCATTTCTAAATTTTTACAGTTTTTAATTATCAATTTTTTAGGGATATCTTTTAAATCATATATATTATATAAAAATTTATAGCAATTATTATGGGTACTCATTAAATTAAATCTGCATTCCAAGGCATTAATTGCTTGGTCAATTGTAAAAAAATAAAACTATCTTGAATTTTAATTTAAGATCTTCTACCGGATCATCTCGTACTTCGTAATCAAAATTAACATTTTTGCGACGAACTCTGTGACGTGGCTGCGTGACCTCAAAATTAGCAGGGATATCAATCTCGTCGGCCAATTCTTTTGCATCACAGAGCATTTTAGCAAAAGCCCCATCCGATCGAAGATCATTAAAAAATCCTTACAATTTCTTAAGAGTTCCATAGTGGATGGTAGATCTTAATCTTTTGTTTGCAATAGCTTGCTTATCGGATTTATGCAATTTAAGATTTTATACCAAATAGTGATGGAGCATAATAACTAAAATTGTTTAATAGAATTTAATAATCCAGAGGCCTCATCTCTTATAGAGTTGTCAATTTCAGCATTATTATAAATACTAAACAGAGCATTATAAATGCCTCCTAATTGATACTTTAATAGCCTCTATTTGGCTTTCCCAATGAGTTGTACTTAGAGGTTTTAAAGTTATGCCCTTTATATATTTTAATAATATGACCCAATGAAAAGTTGATGATGAAAAAAATAAGTAAATTTTGTGAACTATATTAAAAAAATTACAGGTTTCTAATGATACTTTTTCCATGTCATTAATGACATAATTTAACGAATGGCTACTACATGGTCCATAGATTGTTCGTGGATTTAACGGCCTAATTCTAGGTTGAACCCCTGATTTCTCACCTCTCATGTTGGCTCCGTTATCATATGTCTGCCCACACATATCTAGCAAATTTAGCCCCAATTTTTTAAGTTTCTCAACTATTAAATTTGAAAGTTCTTTTCCAGTCGATCTTTCAACTGGAAGGAAACCTAAAAATCTCTCATTAATTTTAACGTTAACTTCATTAGAATTAAATTTTTCAATACATACACATATCTTACCAAAAACTTTATTTGCTCGATCTTACTAGCATCAGGGGTGCAATCTAAAATTATCGAATAATACTTGGCTTGTTTAATTTTATGAACAATTTGTAGTTTAATGTTCTCATGTAAAAGTGAAATTATTTCGTTCTGAATATTTTTCCCTAGATAATGTACTTTAGTTTCTTGATTTTTTAGCACTCTTCGAAAATGTTCCTCCATTATTGGATCAAATTTAGCAAGTAGTTGAATTATTTGCAAAAAATTACCATTACTGGAATCGTATAGTTTATCACTCTTACCACGAAGGGCTAAACAATTTTGGGCAAGCATTTTTAATGTTGCTACAATGCGTTGAAGCACCTCGCACCAATAATTAGTCTCCGTAATAATTAGTCTTTGCGAGTCGCTGTCAATTGTTTTACAGCATTGTAATCGCTGACTAAATTCAATCCAATACCTTTGGCTTTGACTATGGTTCGTGGATATTTCGTGTTCTTTTAAACTATATGTGCTTCCAACTTTTAAAACCTTCTATGGAAAGAGAACTAACGATACCGCCAAAATGTTTGCAGCATAAACAATATACAGAATTTTTTTTAATGGAACCATTTACGCATAACCTTTTCACCGTTTTTTAAAATTCTGGTATGATAATATGAGCTAAACCTTCGACCGGTGAATGAGGAAAATCATATTCTGTTAATGACTTAGGGGGTCTTTCTTTCACCAAAAGACATCTATTGGCGTCTGATAGAATAGCTGGCCAAGTTCCTGGATTTGAGCTAAATATCATTGTTGAAGTATCGTGATCGTTGGTTTTGTCTGGAGAAGTTCCTATAAGAGCAGTGCCACTGTCGGTTCTATTTATTTCAACTGCAACATCCTCTTCATGAAAGTCTTAATCAGATTCCGATTTTATACCGTCTTCCTTTTTTCTAAGGCCTTGCAAGTACACTGGTGTGCAAAACTTAAGCAACAGGTGGGTTTATTGCCATAACTTCACGAAAAATCATCTGAGAGACATGAAATTCTGAAATGAGGGAGAGTATTATGTACGTAAAGGATGACGAAAGCATCGGCGCTGAAAAGGGAATAAAACGCATACGGTATGGAATCAAACAAAAACAAGCTTTATTGAACGCATAGTATCGTGACTCATGATTGTTTATCCAACAGGAAGAACAACAAGCAGATGTTCCTTAATATGGTATATGCCCTCCCCTTACTACAATGGTTGCTTCGCACCGTCTCCGCATACTCAGAACCAGCTGGTGCACATTTCTTGAGGTAGGAGTGCCCATTCCTCAATCAACATCTGCTTGAGTTGTTGGTTGTTCCGGATGATGTAAGCGTGTGGCAATACGTCTCCCCAAAGCATCCCACACATGTTCGATGGGATTTAAATCTGGGGAGCACGTTGGCCAATCCATTCGAGTGATATCTTCACTTTCCAGCAGCTCCTCAACAGCAAGAGTGCGATGTGGCCGTGCATTGTCATCCATAAAATGAAGTCTGGGCCAATGGCACCTCAGAAAAAGATGCACATGGGGAAGAAGTACCTCCTCACAATAGCGATCCCCGGTTACAGACCCTCTGTCGAAAATGTGAAGCTCAGTTCCGCCGTTCAGCATAATACCAACCCAGACAAGAACTCCAGGACCACCGTAATGATGTCTTTCCTTGATGTTACTGGGATAAAACCGGGTCCCGATCTCTCTCCAAATCAAAACGCGTTGAGAATCGCTTCTGGTACTGAACCGACTCTCATCCGTAAAGAGGACACGACTCCATTGATCAGTTGTCCAGTTTTTGTGCTCTCTGGCCTACTGTAAACGGTGGCTTCAGTGACCATCTTTCAACGGGAGGCAGCGTTCAGGACGGCGGGCGAACAGGCCCCTTTGTGAAGGCGTCTGGCCCAGTAAACCGCTACACTTGTCGACCTGTTGCTGTACAGAGTTTCTGAACAATGGCGCTTGCTGACTTCTGTCGATCTTTTCGCCTGCAGGATGATATATCGGTCATCCCCTGCAGTTGTCGTCCCGGGCGGCCACACCAACCTTTCTAACAGCTGTACCTGTGGTTTGGAACGCTTTCCAAGCGCGCGAAACGACACTTTTGTTGATTCCGAACTCTGCAGCTACACTGGTGACAGTACGCCCCTCCTCCAGCTTTCCGATCATTCTTCCACGTGTGAAGTCGTCCAGGTGATTTCTTCTAGCCATATTTCACGAACTGACTCACTGGCACTTGCAGAGAATATGGTGAATTGCGTCTCCGTCCTTCACGTCCTTCCGACATCACGCGTTTTGCGTACGCTCACATCGCTTCTGACGTTTTGTTCCTGATATTTGCATACGCATGACGTTTCTACTGACTTACGTGTTCCCTCTACTGATCTCCAGACCTCCTTTTCTGCAATTTCATGGCTATCTGCTAAATTTTTACATTGTTGCTTAAGTTTTGCACACCAGTGTATTTCAGTTAACTTCCAGCTTGTTTTTTAATATGGACTTGATTTTCGAGTCGCTTTCTTTTGTATTGGGCACCAGATAGTGTTTTACGTCCTCCCTCAGATATTCTAAAATTTTTAAAAAAATATGCTTAAATTAAGTAAGGGAAGTATGAAGATAATTGATAGAAATTCATACAAAAAATTAGAATTCATCAAAAATTGACCCAATTTAATTAAAAATCAATGTGTTTGAGATTTTCTAAAATCTTATCGCAAATTTAAAACGAAGAATAAAAAGCCCTTATTTTACTTTTGTTTGAACACTGCATTTAATTATGCTTAATATGTCTAGAATTGATAGCTATATAGAGAGTAGGATATCCTAATAGAGTATATTTTCCTGTATTAAAATTAGGAAATCTTTTTAACTTATATTTTCAACAAACTCACATATACATCTATACATAGCAAGCACAAAATATAGAATAAATTTACATAATTTTAAATCTAAGAAAAATGTTCTACTTATACAACTCCCACTGAAAAAATACTTTCTATTAATATTATTAATATAACTTTAGAAATTAATGATCTTTATAATCACTAAAATTAACACTAATAAAAAATACTCAAAAAAAAAAAAGGCTACAATATTTAAAATAAAAATAAAAAAATACATTATATTTCTCCTACAAATAAAATTCTGTCTTCCGCAAAAAAATGTCATTTCGAAATATTTTTCATAACATTTATATATAATCACATGTAATCTCATTTGGAAATATATTTATAAATATTACTAAATTGATCTCTTTACATCAAAGCAGAAGAAAACATTGAAATATATAATTCACTTATTACTGACCTAATTCACAAACTTTAAATATTCCGAAAGAATTTTTATAAAATGCCTTTTCGATACTTCAATCAGCAATAACACAATTATTTATAAGAATATAATTACCAGATAGTATTACTAAATTTCTCTTGATGTATGAAAAAGGAGAAAAAAAATAATCTGAAACCACATCTGTTATATTGATTTAACATGATGATTCAGAAAAACGGAATCAAAATTTACAATAAACAAGACAAATGAACAACAATTTTTTAATTCTGGGAATAGTAATGATGGTTGTGCAATGTCTCGTTCCGGAAATGGAAGCTCTGTTATGAAAAAAAATTTCGCGTCAACAACATTATTTCGATTTAATATAAAGATAAAATTTTTTAATCCATTACTCTTAACAATAACTATGGATAAGTATATACAAAATAATTTCATTGAAATCAGAATAACCGAGTTTTCTTTTAACTCGGTAGTCATTTCAGTAATAATAGTTACTCATTTATGTGAATTTATTTATAACAGACTTAATATATATATAATATATATATATTAAGTCTGTTATAAATATATATTATATATATAATTCCATTACTTGGGGAGTAATGAGGACTAATGAATGCATAATTAAAATCCCAATCATTTGCAAACTTTTTATAAATATAACTATTAAATGGTATATTATCTGATACTACAATATTTGGAACACCAAATCTAGAGAAAATTGTTTTTTAAGTTTAATTATTACCTCATCTGCACTCTTATTAACAAGGTCAGCAATTTCAATCCATTTTGAATAATAGTCTATTACAACTAGATAACTTGTATTACCCAAATCCATTGTATCTACTCCTATCTTTTCAAAGGGTCTAAAAGGAACTGTATGAGGTTTTTAATGGCTTTTTACTATTAGCTTTTTAATTTTTCACATATTACACATTGTGATACTAATGTTTCTATGTCAGAATTCATCCCTGGCCAATACATTATTTCTCTAGCTCTTTTCTTGCATTTCTCTATCCCAAAGTGAGCCTCATGAATTAATTGTAGCATATCTTTTCTCAAACTATAAGGACTTTAGTTTTTCATTGCTAAATAACAACCCTTCTTGAATAAAAAATGTTATTTTTTTTTTATAATATGTTTTACACTAGTCTACATTTTGTAAGATTTAGGCCAACCCTCTTTGATATATTTAACAACTATTTGTAATTCTGGATCTAATTCATTTTCTTTTTAAATTGTACACGTCTCTTTTCACTCATGGGTAAATGTTTTGAAATAGTATGCACAATTTTTAAAGCATTTCAGGATCATCCCTTAAAAGTTTCACTAACAGGAAATGCTTGTGATAAAGTATCAGCGAGAAACATTTGATTACCGTTACATAATTTATTTCAAAATCATACTTTAATAATTTTAAAATCATTCTTTGCATTCTAGAAGATATTTTATGCATAGGTATCTTAACAATTGTCATTAAGGGCTTATGGTCACTGACAACAACTTTACGTCCATATACAAAATTATGGTATTTCTCAAATGAGAAAACACACAATTGCCAATAATTTTTCTCAATGTTTGTTAAACTGCGTGAGACAAACGATACTGGTTGACCTTTTTGGATTAAACAGGATCCTAGCCCATCTTTTGAACTATCACATTGTATTACTATTTCATCTAACACTAAAAACTTTTAAAATTGGGCTTTAGCTAACAATTCTTTAATGTTTAAAAAAGGACAATTCTTTCCCCAATTAAATTCAATTTTCATAAAATTGATTTCTCTTAATGGAGCAGTAACTTTAGATACATTGGGTATAAATTTTGAAAGAAAATTCATCATGCCCAACAATCCCCTAACTTCAGTTTTTGATTTTGGTGTTGGCATCTCAACAATTGCTTTTATGTGATCCGGATCAGGTTTTATACCTGATTTAGATATAATTTGACCTACATATTTTCCCCTCAGACACCCCATATTGTAGTTTATCTGGATTAAACTTTATATTTAACAATTTGGCTTTTTTAAGAACTATAGACATAATTGCATCTGTAATCCTCATCACATCCTGCAACAATAATGTCATCAAAATAAATTCTACTCCCTCAATATCTCCAAAAGCTTTTGATTTTCTTCTGAAATACTTCAGGTGCAGAAACTATACAAAATGGCATTTTGTTGAATTTGTCCCTTTCCCAAAAGGTGTATTAAATTACAAAATTTCAGAGCCAACTTCATCTAAAGGTACATCCCAAAACCATCTTTCAAATCTACAACTGAAAATTTTTTTCTTTGCCCTAATCTACTAAATGATATCATCTGTACAAGGAATTTGATATAATGTTTTTTAAATTACTTTGTTAAGATCTCTAGGGTCTAAACATAATCTTAAATCTCCTTTGGGGTTTTTTCTACAATGACTGAATTTTTGACCCAATCAGTTGGCTTATTAACTTTTGACACTATTCCTACTTTTCTAATCTATCTAGAGTATTTTTTAATTTTGGCTGCAAAGCCGGGAGGAACACGTCTTGGTGGGTGAATTACTGGTACAGCATTATCTTTTAAAGTAATGTGATATATGGCTCATTTGGAAATTTCCCTATATATACCCCAGTAAATGCATCTTTATATTTCTTAATTAACTATTTTTACTTATACTACATTCAATAGCATCAATTTTTCAATAATTTTTAATTCTTTCAAAACCCCTTAACCCCAATATTGGTTTACATTTACTACATAGAAAGGCAAAGGAACATTTTTGAGTTTATCAGTAGAGCAATTAATTATAAGGGAACCATTTGGCTTTAAATTAAAATTACCATATGTAGTTAGAGATATATTAGTTTTACTAAGTTTTGGATTAACTTTAAACATACTCAAAACATACAGTGGCAAAATATTTACTTCAGCTCCAGTATCCAGTTTGAAATTTACATCTCAAAAACACTTATTATTTACATCTAATGAAACATTTTTATACCAAGTAGTTTCACTTAACATTTCTACATTCTTAAAATTAGAGTCTGTAATATTTTTCATTGCACATTTAGTTTCATTTTCATTCACAGAATCAATATAAACCAGTTCATTTTCAGGAACGTTCATTTCATGAATGTTCTTTGTATTCTGGAAACATTTAGCAGCAAAATGGTTTTATTCTTGCAATTGGCACAAATTTTCCCGAACGCTGGACACTCTCGAGGCTTGTGTTTTCGTCCACACTTTTGCAGTTGTACTGGGTTTTAGGCTTTCTGATTTTCCTTCACGAAGTTTATATGGCTGTATCGTGCTTCATATTTCGATTTTTTCCCGGCTCGCTTCAGCTGCCCGGACGATTTCAATCGCTTTTTCAACACTGAGGTTATTTTCTCGCAGGAATCGTTCTTGTAATTCCCAAGACGATGCGGTCTCGAATCAATCCGTCTTCTTGCTCTGCAAACTCGCACGTGGATGCCAAAGTCTTTAGCTGAGTGACATATGTCTCAATTGCTGGCCTCCAGTTGGACACATAAAAAAATTTATAACGCCCCATAAACAACATTCTGTCGTGGAGCAATATTCTCAAACTTTTGAAGAACTTCCGAAAATTCGCTTTCGATTCTAACTTGAAGGTGTTGTATATTTCAAGTCCTTCACTGTGCCCAATAAGTTCAACAGGATTGCTATTTTTACTTTATCTGTTCGATCGTCTTTTTCTGTTGCCAGCAGATAATTCTCCAGTTCTTGCCTCCATTTTCGCCATTTTTTTTTCACATTTCCCAGCGAAAATTGCAGTGGGGGCAGGGGTCGGAAGGCTTCCATAGCGCACGTGGATATCTTTTTTAATCCGATGTAATCGCTAAAACTCCTGACACCATGTTATGTTTGTTGGTTTCAGAATGTTCTTCAAAAACATTTGCATCAGAAGCTTCGTTAAATATTTTATATAAGCATGAGATGACAACGTCATCTCACAAACAGCAACAACACAAGCAATGATATAAAGTTACAATACACAGTTAACACAAGTACACATTCACAGTTACAGTTATCATGACATGCACTTCCAAACCTTAGAGTGACGTTAGTTTTCCCATGAACCTGAATCTTGTCACCCATCACTGTTTGCAAGGAAACGCAGGGAGGCGTCCAGATAATACTAAGTTTTGAGTTTTGCTCCAAATCTTTTTTGATTATAGACACATTGGCTCCAGTATCAACAACCATACGGCACGAGATGTTATTAATTTCTCCTATTACGTAAAGTCCCTTGTCGCCACCATTTACTGCCGTAATCTGAAGAATTTTGTAATGGGGCTTTTCATTATCTGGCAACCTCCGCCCCGCGAGATGGCCATATATTAGTTTTCCTGTTTGAAAGAAGAGACGGTGTTATTTTCCTTCCTTGATCGGGGACAGTTTCTTCCCAGATGTCCGGTTCCACCACATCCCCAGCACTTGAAGTTGCGTTTCTCTTGGTTCTGACGTTGAACCAATAAAGCTTGGAATTCATCTCTTAATTTCTCAATGTCACTTTTCCATGGAAATTACGGGAGCCCCCTAGGTCCTCTAGCTCCTCGGATGGATTGGCGGTCTCGGCGATTGGCTTGAGTGGCGGCCTCCAATTTCAGGGCATATAAAAGGGCAGATTTAAGATCTTGGACATCTGCCATTCTCACAGCCTTTTGTATTTCCCCCTCCTTCAGGCCGTCCACGAAATACTGCAAAGAGATTACTTCTCGCACAGTTGCTGGGTGGTCGAAGAAAGCCAAGTTGGCGAGACTTTCTACTTCAGAGGCATACTCCTGCAAGCTTTCTCCGGTTTTCTGGAGTCTTGTTTTCATTTGCAGGCGTGCGTAGTCCTTGGAGTATTTCTGGCCGAACCGAAGACACACAGCATTATACAGGGAGTTCAAATTCAGTCACTCTGTGTCGGGAAGAGTCTGCAATACTTCAGCGGCTTCACCTCTAAGGGATGTTGCTAGCTGACAAGCCTTGACTCTTTCAGTCCATCCATTGACTTCAGAAATTACACAAAATTGAATCTTGTACACCTCTCAGTTGGTTTTTCCATCATAAGTGGACAGTTTCACTGATACTGGTGAGACAGGAACAGGTATTGCAGAATCAGACACAAACTTGTTTTCGTTCGTCGTCTTTCCGCAAGCTAGAAGCTTCTTTTCAAGATCTTCAACTCGCTGGCTAAAATTTTCAGCTACTTCTTCAATTCTTTCTTCAACTTGCTCTTTAATTCTTTCTATCTCTTCCCCTACTTTCTTCTCTATCTTCTTTTCAACTACTGCTATTTTTTCTTCCGTTTTTACGGCTATTCTCTCTTCCACACTGTTGATTTTCTCTTCAATATTGTCGATTTTATTTTCCAGAGAATTCTTCTGCTCTTCTTGACCTTTCTTGGTCTCCTCTTGGCTCTTCTGTATTCTCTCCTTTAACTCATTCTTAGTTTCTTTTTGGCTTCTCTACATGTCTTCTAGACCTTTCTACATTTCTTGCTGGCCTTTCTGCATTTCTTGCAGAAAGGCCAGCAAGTTTTCTTCGCCGTTTTTCAAGGCATTGATGCCTTTCAACAGAGCCTTCAGTTACTCATCCATCGCTCTTGTTATTGGCCTAAAATCCCACTTCTGACACCAAACTGTTACTTAGATCCGAGGGTTCGAGGATTTTATGCAAACAATCACAAAGAAAATAAACAGTTCCTTAAGAGCGATGCGAATTTATTATCAAAAATCCAATCCTTTAAATACAGGATTCAGCAGCAATATTCACAGAGTAAATATCCGAAGGTCTTCACACCTTCAACAGCAATCAAACACAATAATTAGTGTTTAAAAATATACGTAAGTAAAGATTGTTCACAAGCACAGCCGAGCTAATCGCTAGTCAAAACAATCCTCACTACTCGTTGGTTTAATAAAGACTCATCGCCGTACCGGCGAGCGTCTTTTTATAGGCGCGACAGAAACTTCCAGAAATATAACCGCTCGTGTCATTGAACGTGACACTAGTGGAAGAGATCCATTACTTTCTAGAGGGTTCCGAACTCACCAACATGGTCACCAAAGACGCCAAAGTGGTCGCCAAAAATGATGCCAACTTGGCTCTACCGCCAAGATTTCACCAAGTTCTCATTGAATCGCCATTATAACGTAATAAGGGGTGGCATTGCTTGTGAGTAGCACAATTTTAACGTGAAATAAGTATAACATAGAGTAATATAAATGCATTAAACACTTAAATACAAATTTTACACTATTTTTAGAAAATTCCTAACAATATCTTAAAAATTATGGGTTTTTTTTTTTAAAAAAATGTGTTTTTCGTTTTTTTCCCTTTTTGCGAGAAATATTTAAGCATTATTTTTTTTAAAATTTTTTGTTTCCCGAGCAACGCCGGTCTAAGTGGAGGAGCTGGGGAGGAGGGGGAGTCATTTTGAAAAAGAGTATTAGAAGTGCTGATTTTGTGAAGGAAAGGAAAAATTTATAAAAGTAGAGAAAGCCCGTGCAACGCCAGACCATGTAGCTAGTCTAGACTATTAAAATTAGTAGGTAAACAAAAGTACCTATCTATATGTGTCTATCTTCTCACGAACCGCACCGCGCAGAAGCTCACCAAAGGTAACAAAAGATCGGAAATGATCCGAGGAAACCGTTTGGGCCATTTAAATTCCGATATTGTATTTAATTAAAAAGATATTAATTAAAAACGTTAAAAAAAAATCGGGTTTTTTTTTGGCGACAACTTAGGTTCTTCTGCATTGTTGTAACAACTTTATTGTTATAACAATGATATAAATTAGCGTGAAAAATTTGTTTTCAGCCAAAGTGAAATTTTATGACATAGCTGTTTTGATTTAACATTCACTGATTTAAAAAATAAATGTTTTTAACGTGTGATTAACTTGAAATATTTTATTAAAATGGCAATTTCTACAACTTGACGGATTCCTTTTTCACTAATTCCTTTGAATACTTTCTAATTTAATGTCCTAAAACATTCCTTGTATATTTTTTTACCTTTTCCAACACTACCAAATTAAGTTGTAAGACTTCTTCAAAAATTTTTGGAATTCTGTAATTAATTCGCATTTATTTACCTATTGAAGTACTTAAAGGTTGTCTTTTTAAATATACTAACAAGAAAAAGTAAAATCCTTTCTACAGAATCTACCAAAGAAATCTATCAACGATGTCATAATTTTCTGAAGATTTCCTGTGAGCAACTTTTAAGCCGAATCCCTTCAAATTACTGAACTTTAAAAATAATAATAATAATAATTTTTCCCCTGTTATTTTTTAAAATTCAAATCGTCTCTTTGTGTGTGTGTGTGTATCTGCCTTTAGAATTAGCAGACCAATCTAAATTATATGTTCTGGAGAATCAATGGAGACAAATTTTTAACATACAGTTGAATGTCTTTCTACTTGAATCTGGGCTTTTAAATGAAGTAGAATTATTTTGGTCTCACATTTTTCATATAAAAGATGCAGTTGGAAATCCATTTTTAAGAAATTTAGCTGTGTTTACTTTAAAGCTTTACAGCCTACCCATAAGTAATGCCACTGTAGAAAGGGCATTTTCCAGAGTGACGTCAAAAAGGATAAAATTAAGCTGAATTCACACCAAGGCGTGCAAACGTTGAGTGTCAAGCGTCTCGAACTGTTTGAGTCAATTCTCAGAATGAAAATGACATTGGAAGAATGAGGGACTTGCTGTGTTGATTTCATTCCATCGCCACAAATGCTTCAATGTATTCAGAAATTTTTAAAAAAGCCACAGTAGATCACGATACTTATCAGAAAGAATTTGAATGCATTTTAAATCAGTTAAATTATTAAAGCATTTTAATTTTTTTTAAAACAGTTTTCCAAAATAAAAAAAACTATATTTATGAATTGCAAGTGAAAATCGATTTCGTACTTTTTGCAACTCCCCTCATCTTCGTACTACTTTGCTACATAAAAATTTCTGGCAACTCTGGTACTATCTTCAATATGAAGTGAAGTAAATTTTTATTATTTCTTAGTGTGTACTCGTTATTATTTGATTGTAATTTTGAAAAGTTTAATTTAAAATAATTTCGGATTTGATTCAAGTATTGAGTAAGTTTTATGAGAGATTTTTATTGAAATTATGTAATGCGTATTATCTTATATGTTTGTTTTTTATAAATTGAAACATGTCTGAATACACTAATACAATTTTTTTAGTAGTTCGTTTTCTTACTAATTAGTATTTAGAAAAATTTACCGATATATTCTTGTTGCGATTACAAATACTTCTCTATTGTGAGTAAAGTACAATTTGTATCCTTATGTTTGCTTTGTCAATGGTTGAATGTCGTATATTACTATCAATAGCATTTAATGTTTTGTGGTACTAAGCAAAATAAGCATTCTATTTGCTGCAAAGCATCATTTGATGAAATAAATTAAATGATACTTTTCTTGTACTTTTTTCCGAGACTTGAAGCTATACAATCATGAAATTGGTTCAAGTGTAGTATAGGGGGGCCACTTGGCGCAGTCCTTTTTTTTTTGGTGACTAAAACCAGTCGCCAAGGTACTTTTTCGAATTATGTATTATTTATTTCAGAATGAATTCGATATCTCACCATGGCATTTAGAAAAAATTCGCCAAATCGGAAGAAAAATCGCTAAATTCAAAGTGTCCCCCCATACTACACTTGAATTTTATATTGCTAATTGATACATATTCAGTTGTCTTATGGTTTGGGACTGATGCATATTTTATTGTATTACCAACATCGAACATTTTCTATTGATATTGCTTGTGTGGTTGAAGAACTGCATTTGCTTATGTTTATAGATGGTAAAAGTTGTTAATGATTTTGTAATGAAAACTGAGATAAAATTTAAATGTTATATCGGTTAACAAGGGTCAAGGATTTAAAAAGTATGTAATATCAGAAAATATTACAAGTTTTTAAAATGTAATTCCTTTTTGCAAGAATTACTTGATTTTAGTTTAATTTTTAGTTCTTAATCCTAACAGATTAGAATTATATATCAACACTATTTCTGATTGCTAATTGTAAGATTGTATGAATTGTTAAAATAAGAAAAGATATTAAAGTGATAGATATTTACATATTATTGCAACAATCACCTACATTCAAGATAACTTGCCAAGTTGACAATCTCAATTTCACATGTGTCGTATGCGCTGAATTGGCAATCACATGCTTCATTTCATCAACAATAGTTTGCTATTACCAAATGATATAATTCTTCGATGTTGTGTTTGTTTGATGTCTAAAGGGAGAATTTGTATAAAAAATATAAAGATTTCAGCCATATTCTTTTTGTAAGCTATGATGTTTTTAAAATTGTTTCACAAAACTGTTTTGATGGGAATGAAGTTGTAAAAGATTTTCTGCAATATATTGCCAATTATAATTTTCGTGCTAATTTGATATTGGGGGTAGTAATGCCAAGCTGTTGTTTATGTTCGCCAAGATGGGCGATAATATTACAATATGGTTACCTTAATATTTTTATCGTCTGTCGATGTGGTTGCCATGGGGATAACGTATATTAGAAATAACTTTTATTCATTTTTTCCTGCTGTAACCCTATTAATTTCAGATGATTTTTAAAAAAATTTAACCATTTTCAGTGCAATTTTTCTATTGTTTACGTGATCTGTTTAATTCTGGGCTATTTTCGAATATGGATATTTCTAAAATGAGTGAGTACTAGAATATTTATTTCTTAAAAGAATAAGTGTTGTGCTTTTAATTATCGCTATAAATAGTTTATTTTTGTTTTAAAAATGTTTTTTTTTTACCTTTGTTCGATGAAATTCGTTGAAGGAACTTGCAATGCAAGCTTTCACTACTTTGTAATTGATATTCTAAATTAATTTTAACATACATTATATAATTATTTTATTCATAATGAAAAAAATGCAATTATTGCTATGTGTAATCATATAATATTCATTATTTATAATTGTTTCTTTTAGCATTTATTTATAACTATTATTACATATTTTGTTATTTATTTATAATTAATATTGTTATTTATTTATAATAGTTATTATTTAATTATAATTTTTTATTCTTATTTATTTATAACTTTCTTTTGTTTATTTATAGCTATTCTTATGTTTATTTATAGTTATGTATTACGAGTTCTCTTATGCATTATTTTTATTTTTTTTACAATTCAACGATTATTCTTTTTAATAATTACTATTTAATTATATTATATGATTATTATTTCTAATAACCGTTATAAAATCGTACTATATGAATATTATATATAATTACGATAATATAATATTATTATATGCTGCTTATATAATACTATTATTAGTTCATGTTACTTTTTATTACATATTATTATTCATTATTTATTGATTGATCTAGGTTATTCTCAATCTCTTCCTATATTTTTTATTTGAAATATATTTAAATGTATTTCAAAACAATTCTTTTAAATTATTGTATATCATTAAATTACCGCTACGCCGCCATATTGGATTTCATTCCAGCACCAAGCAGCACTTGGTGCTATTACCCCCATTATCAAATTAGTTCCATAATTTTTTTTTGTTGCCAAACAAAGTTGCAGGAAATTTTTGAAAAGGAAAACACTTTTCTTTATGCTGACATTATGAGAAGTGGAATTTCACTTCTCCCTCACATATTAGAGAGGAATCAATTTCTAAATGCTGCAAAAATCAGAAAATCTCCCACCCTTAGTCAGAGAAAAAACAAAATAAGAGAATTTCCCTCTTTCTCTCACCAAAGTATCTTAAATAGTGTAATGGAATTAGTTTGATATCATGAGGCAACGCACCAAGCAGCAGTTGTTGTCTCTAGAATGGTATGCAAGATGGCGGCTTCCTTTTAAAAATCAAGATGGAAAATAGTGCAGATGAAAATCGAAAAAATTACTATTGGAATAGTGTACTTACTTTTGGGTGTAGAGAACAATATCAGAAAGGATGAATACTAGAATTTTTTTTTTAAAAAAAAAGGAAAAAGAGGGATATTATAATGCTGTACATTAGGTCAGTAAAGTTAAACATTATAAATGCATTTGTAAAACTAGATGAATGTTAAAAAACATGAGGAACTGAAATTTTTAAAAAAGAAAAACTGAGTAATAAATGAGAGAAATCAAAATGATGGAAGTTGTAAATATTACGAAAGGTTTTGGATTCAATTCCTCGACTCCCCCCTCCCTAAACGATTTTCCTGTTAGTTCAATTAATATTACGAACAAGGGTCTAGAAATTTGATGAAATGGTCCTCTTTTTATGCAAAACAAATTTTACTGAACATGTACCAGGTGATATATCCTTCAAATCTTCTTCATCAGTTGTATTCAGGCAAGGAAGCTTTGAAGTGACACCAGGAAACTTTGATAGTATTTGTATGTGTGCCGGTCGTAGAATCAATAAATTCAAGCAATTGGTTAGCTGTAAGGTGATTATAGCCTCTTTCGCTTAACCTTTCATAAAATTTCCAGCGGTCAGATATAACAGTTGTTCCTGGTTCGATCCATGATTCAATAAGGCGGAGAAGTGTTTCAACCATCCTGTTGTGAACTACAAACAGGAAACAGTGTCCCGTCTCGCGTTTTACGCCGCCAAAAACACACTGTCTTTCAATGTATTTACCCTTATTATATTTTCTTTTTCCAATTTTGCTTTTGTCAATTTCAACCATTTTTCCCCCCCAAGCTTCTTCAGGTTAACCACAATATAATCTATTAACACATCTAAATGCATAGTTGCACCAATCAGCAACAGCCTGCGAAAAAGTTCTGAGTTCCTTATGAATCAGAGTGAACAAGGAACGTCTTAAGAATTCATACATTGGAAGAAGAATGGTGGAAATCGGCAATTTTCTGCCTGAGAAAAATGAGTTAAATGGGATGGATTTTTTATTTCAACAACGCCAATTTGCACCTGAAGACCTGCAGTAAAAGATTCGACTGTCAAATTTCAGGGACTTTTCGGAAATCTTCATTTCGTAGTCGCATTGATTGGGAATAGAAAAGAAAATCATGCCTTTTTAAAAATAAAGTGGACCAACAGTCTGAATTTGAAACAGCTTTTGGTTCGAAATAATTGAAAGAGCAGCCCTTATAATCCTTTAAAGAAAAGGTCCTTTTACTTATCGGTAACATTGTAAAAGTATTCATTGTTGAAGGACACAACCAGAGTAGAGTAGCAGGTTAAGAAGAAATGGATTGAAAATGGTTGCATTTTTAAAGAATTCAAATTAAAATCGTCTGAAATTAGGAGAGTTATTGTGCAAAAAAAAAAGAAAAAGAAACCAATAAGAATGAACTATTTTGAATTTAAAATAGTCTGAAATTTGAAGATTAGCATGCAAAAAAAATAAAACCAATTAGAATGAACTATAAGAAATGTCATCTCCATGGCAACCACATCACCAAACGAAAGAAGGTAACCATATTGTAATGTTATCGCCCATCTTGGCGAACATAAACAACCTGGCGCATTGCCCCATGACATTAAACTAGCACCATTTGTTTTTCTAAGCACCACAAAAATATTGATAAAATATATCAAATATCAAGGAACTAATTTGATATCGGGGGTAATAGCGCCCAGCAGCACTTCTTGTTGCTGGATTGGAATCCAATATGGCGTCCTAGCGGTAATTTAATGATGCACAATAATTTTAAAGGATTGTTTTGAAATACATTGAAATGTATTTCAAATAAAGGAATTGAGAATAACCTAGATCAATGAATAATATTGAATAAAAAGTAACATGCACTAATAATAGTATTATAAGCAGTATATAATAATCTTATAATATTATTTTATCGTAATTATACATAACATTCATTTAGTACAATTTTATAACAGTTATTAGAAATAATAATCATATAATATAATTAAATAGTAATTATAAAAAAGAATAATCGTCGTAAAAATAATGATAAGAGAACTCATTACATAACTATAAATAATAAATAAGAATAATATAAATAACACAAATAGTTATAAATAAATAAGATATAATTATAAATAAATAACAATATTATTATAAATAAATAACAAAATATGTAATAATATTTATAAATAAATGCTAAAAGAAACAATTATAAATAACAAATATTATATATGATTATTACACATAGTAGTAATAGCATTTTTTTCCTTTATGAATAAAATAATTACATAATGTATGTTAAAATTAATTAAGAATATCAATTACAAAGTAGTGAAAGCTTGCTATATGAAACCTGCACTGCAAGTTCCTTCAATGAATTTCATCGAACATAGAACGTAAAAAAAACATTTTTAAAACAAAAATAAACTATTTATAGCGATAATTAAAAGCACAACACTTATTCTTTTAAGAAAAAAATATTCTAGTACTCACTCATTTTAGAAATATCCATATTCGAAAATAGCCCAGAATTAAACAGATCACGTAAACAATAGAAAAATTGCACTGAAAATGGTTAAATTTTTTTAAAAATCATCTGAAATTAATAGGGTTACAGCTGGAAAAAATGAATAAAAGTTATTTCTAATATACGTTATCCCCATGGCAACCACATCGACAGACGATAAAAATATTAAGGTAACCATATTGTAATATTATCGCCCATCTTGGCGAACATAAACAACAACTTGGCGTTACTACCCCTAATATCAAATTAGCACCAATATTAATACAAAAAAAAAAACTCGTAAAGAGCTTTTGTTCTGGTTTTAAATTAAAATCGATATAATTTTTGAACTAATTTGAGTATTATGCGGCAAGCATTGCTTGATGTCGAGTGATATGGAATCTGAAATGGCAGCATAGAGTAATAAAAAATTATCAAGAAAATAGTTTAAACTGTTTTAAAATGTATTTCAAATAAAGAATATAGAAATAGATTGAAAATAACCAATATCAATAAATAATTCGTATATAGAAATGTAATAATTATATTATGTAATGCAAGGGTGTCAAACTCAAAGGCCAACTTGGGCCAAGCTAACAAGGTTTAACTTTAAGTAAGCCGTAAAAAAAAAATCAATATTTATACGTAAAAACGTAAGTTTATTTTGAATAATACATTGTAATAAACATAAATAAAAGATCAAGAAAAATTTAATGTTTACATCCTGATACTTGATATCTTTTCTCTGCTACTATCTTCCCTATTTCAGGAGAAATTTTGATACTTAATTATGTATTATTGTGTGCTGATATATTAATCGATTCACAAAAATGTTCATTGTGGGCCGGGAGTTTGACACCCTTGATGTAATGTATAGTAATAATCATTATATAATAATTATAATATGTAATATATAATAATCCTGCAATATAATATAATTATAATTATATAGAATAATAATCCCAATATAATATAATTATAACTATAGAATAATAATTATAATATAATAATTATTATTATATATTATCCGTCTATATGGATGCACACTAAAAAGAGATACCAGCTCTAAGTTCGCAATTGTAAAACACCAATTCACAGCCCATTAGAAATTTAAAAATGACAATTATGTATAATAATGATCATATAATTATAATATACATAAAATAATTACATAATATATATATTAAAAGTAATCAATAATGAATATCAGTTAATCTATATATACAAACAGTGCAACAAATAAGTTTTAAAACTGTGCCCACAAAACAATATATAAACTAGAAATTAATTCCTGTTTTGGTTTTTTATTCAAAATAGGACCCTCCAGCTACAATGCACTTGTTATAGCGATTTATTAAGGAATTGAATGCCTGTTGTAAATCACTTTGTGGAACGGCTTGCAAAGCATGCATCAAAGCTACTTGTAAGGTCGAAATATCCTCAAAATAACACCCTTTTAATTTCATTTTAAGTTTTGAGTACAAGGAGTAGTCACAGGGTGCTAAATTAGGTGAATATCGTGGATGGTTCAACACACAAACATTATTTTTTGCCAAAAATCAATGAACAACAAGGGAGATGTGACTGGGTGCATTTTCGTGTAACAAACACCAACTGTTTTCAATCCAATATTCTGGACGAGTGTGAAGAATGCTGGCCATCAAACGCTTTAAAACAGCTAAGTAGTACTGACCTGTAATTGCTTGTCCAGTTAGAACAAATTCTTTGTGGATAATACCTCTAGCATCAAAGAATGTAATAAGCATTGTTTTGGTTTTTGATGGAATTTTCCTTGTTTTTGGCTTATCATGAATTTTCTGACTTCCATTCCGCACTTTGTCGTTTTGTTTCAGGGTCATATTGGAAACACCAGGTTTCATCACCTGTAACAATGGACTTCAAGAAGTTTGGATCGTTTTCCATCGCAGAAATGATGTTTCTGCGATGTGCACTTCTCATTGATTTTTGTACAGGGGATAAAGTGTGTGGAACAATTTTAGCACACACTTTTGTTTTGCCCAAATTTTCATGTAGGATGGTTTGAATTGTTTCTTTGTTAATGTTTATAAAGAGTCTGCCATCATTATTTATGACGCACAGCAATCGTTTACCATGAAATTTTGTACTTTCTCAAAATTTCTGGTGGTCTAGATGGAATTGGTCTTCCACTACACTGCTCATTTTCTACCACATCACTTCCATCCAAAACACGTTTATGCCATACAAAAACGTTTCATCTACTTAAACAACTGTCACCGTAAACTTGTATCATGAATTGGTATGTTTCTAAAGCACTTTTACCAAGTTTTGTATAAAATGTAATTACAGCTCTTTTCTCCATCTTAAAAAATCAACATGAAATAAATTCACTTCTGCAATGAACGCTCATCATCTCTCAGCTGCTTAACCAAATGCCACCAATTTGTTCACAGTGTGTCAGCAGAGCATTGGACATTATAACGCATGATTATTTGCACTTATGGCACCATTACAGCCTGAGCTCTGGGACGAGTCTTAAAACTTATTTGCCGCACTTTGTATAAAGGAGAAAAACGACTCTCTCACTGACTAATCACCATATCTCCAGAACTATTAAACCTACAGACTTGAAATTTGGTAGGCAAGTTCCTTTCATGGAGTAGACATCAGCAAGAACGGATTTCGCAAAGATCGAACCCCAAGGGGTGTTAATGGGGTTTAAGGGGCGTTATAGATAATTATTTTTCCATTATTTAACTATTAGAAGCACAGTCTTGAAACTTGGTACGCAGATTCCTTTCATACAGTAGAGATCCCCTACAAAAGGATTTTTACGAAAATCGACCTCCAAGGGGCGCTTAAGGGGCGTTATGCATAATTATTTCCATTTTTAAACTATTAGACGTACAGTCTTGAAATTTGGTTAGTGGATTCCTTTCATAGAATAGAGATCCGCTACAAAATGGGTTTTGTGAAAATCAAATCCCAAGTGGTGCTATGGGGGCCAAAGGGGCCTTCTACATAATTATTTGAATTTTTAAACTATTAGACATACAGTATTTTTAAATAAGAAATAGCAATTATGTACATAGAACATGTGACTTTATCAGTAAATATTTTGCCAATTGATATAGCATCATGAATTAAAGTATAGGATTGGAGGCCCCATGGCAAAGCCAACTTTTTGGCAATCAGACAAAGTATCTATATGTAATGATAGGTATTCCAAGAATAATGAAGTGACAACAAAAAATGAAGTGTTAAATTCATTCTAGCATTTAGATAAACATTGCCAAATCCTAGGTACCCCCTATTCTACACTTTAGCTGCATCATTTAATTTAAAAATTATTTCCAAACCCATGGGCCAGCTGAAAAAAGTAATGAAAAGAAAAATTGGTACTTTTCCGTTTTGCTGGTGCTGTGATAAGGTCTGCTAAAATGATGCAACCGACGCTAAATGAAATATTTACACTGGTAGCCTTGTACCACCACATTTTCAAAACAAGTCAATCTTTTCTTATTACTAATGTCTTGAAAAAGACATTCAATACATCAAAAATGGATTTAAAAAAAACCGGTACTTTTCCGTTAGCCAGGCGCAAATGTCGCCAATTGTGAACCAAGCCGCCAAGCGAAGTGAATGACGAAACAGTCAATGTAGTAAAATCAATGTGGAAACGTTCAGCTATGAACAAATATTAATTAATTGTAAACAAAATAGTTCTATCCCCAAATGTTTATAATTATTGGTTTTTCCAGAATATGGTGATGCCCTTGAGAATTTGCTCAAATGGATCATTTACTCTTCGTCTCCACATAAATTCAGCAAGGAATTTTTGTCCTTTTTTAAAACAATTATTTTGGAAGAATGAAAGAAAAATGTGCTGTGTTTTGAATAAATTCAGAGAATAGAACAGATGGCCCCCAAATGAACATTCCCCTTATGGTTGTAAGAAATTTGGCGGAATTCTACATTATTTGGCAACTTTTCAATTGTGCTCGGCTAACGTAAAAGTACCAAAAAACCAATGAGGACTAACATTTTTTTATGTGTTAATTGTCCCCAATAAAGCCTTTTTAATGAGATTTGCACCATGAAATGGAAAAGTAACAAAAAAATCTTCTCAAAATGTTCTTGATCATACCTTAAATTAGCTAATGTGTCACCACATTGATTGAAAAGAGTAGTCTGATTGGAAAGACCATTAATACTATTTCAATAGAGATGACACGATGTGAAGAAAATCACCCAAAATCTCTTCCAAAAAGTTGTCAAATCAAAACTCCTTTATACTAAAGCTTAACTAGGCTTATGTACCTTCTAATGTTAATTCTATTTTGAAATTACTCTGTATAAATCCTTAATGATTTTTTGTTTTGTTTTTGAAGTTATTTCTAACTTTACATTTTATCTCCAGGAATTATGAAACCAATTACTAAAATGGATAATATTCCTTTGTTTAAAAACATTGTAGCATTTATGTACATATAATTACATTTTAGAGTGGCTTTTTTGTGAGCTGTAATCTTTTATTTGAAAAAGTTTTATCTTTTGCACTAATTGGTAGCAAATAGAATATATTTCTCTTAGTATATTTTAATATACTATAAAAGAAACTTTATACTTTAATCATGTAAAATATTTGGTTCATTATTTTTTTTTAAGAAAATCCCAACAGAGAATTCAAATAGGCTTCATGAGATTGCTTTTGAATTATCCCTTAATAATTGATTGTTCAAATTTTATGTATTAAGAATTTATTTAGAAAAAAAAAGAAGTAAGCAAAATAAAAAACAAATTCGTTTTGCTTTCTGTGCAATTGTAACGCGAAGAAAGTTTTCATAAGCATGACTGATCTGTATATTACACAATGAAATCAAATTTGAATTTTAATAAAAAGATTACACATGCATAATAGTCAAGGAATTAAAACATTAATAAATAAAATAGATAATTTACAGTTTAATTTTTATTTTAAAAAGACTTGGAAAAATAGCTATTTTTTGCATAAATTTTAACTTGGAAATGAAATGAAGGAAAAATAAGAAACAAGGACATGGTTAATATTAGAAAAAAAAAGAATTATAAATTGCTGTCTATAGAAAAATGAGTATGACAAAAAAATAACTGGAGAGAAAAGGCTTTGAAGAATGCCTATTATAGTTTATTAATCAATCAGGGATTCTGAATATCTATAAAATGTACAGGAATTTCTTTCATTGCATTTTTATGAGGTTCCAGTTATATATGGCGACTTCTATTTAAGGGTACCTTATTGATCTTTACAGTTTGTTATTTTTGTATGTATCTAAAACTTTGTCTTATTTTTCTTAAGTATCTATTAATGATTATTCTGTATGATTATTTTCTAACAGTATTGGAATTTTTGAAATACTGTGTCCTTGTTAACAAGTAATATCCCACTGATAGAAAATATTTAGTATTACTATAAGTTAACATTCATTTAATAAATACACTTTTAAGATATTTACAGAAAATTGTATTTTAATTTGAATTATAATTTTTTGTTTGCTAATCAAATATATTGACTGTTCATTACTATTTTCCAAAAAGCTGCTGGAATAAGAAAATCTGTGCTTGTGTATTATTGTAACAATCACCAATGTTCAAGATAACTCGCCAAGTTGGCGACCCCAATTTAGCATGTGTTGTAAGCGCTGAATTGGCACTCATGTGCTTTGTTTCATGTAATGTCACCAATAGGTTGCAATAATACATAAGTACCGGAAAATCATATACAAGTTTCGCTTAATGTAAAATTTGTATTTAAAGTAATGCATTATACTTTTTCAAGTGTATATTATTCTATACATTGTCTTATTTTTCAGAGATTTTAAGATGTCATTGTCTAAAGAAGAATTAAGACCTCTGGTTGACAAATTAATTCAAAGATTTCTTGGTTTAAGTGAACCTTCACAATCACTAATATCTACTGCTGTACGGTGTCTAGTTAAAGGATATGATCAAAGGAAAACAGTTGGTAATGGTTTCTTATTTTTAGTTTCTGTAACTATATTTGAAATAATTTTAAAGTATTTCCTAATTTTTTAATTGGTGTGTTCCATTAAATCACAGAAAGCTCTGAATAGCAATTACGTCATAAACTGGATTTTGTATTTTTTTTTTTTCATAGACCATGCATAATGATCCATGTTAAATAAAATGTATAAATTCAAATTCAAGGTTGTTATTGTTTTATTAAGATTCTTGTAATATAAAAACTTAAACAAAGCGTATTTAAAGAATTATATATTTTCTAATTGGAGGATTTAAGTTTTTTTGGTGAGAATATTGGTTCCTGACCCAGTATCCTCAGCTTAAGAGTGGTATATTACCACCTTATTAGAATTTCAGCTCAGGAGAGCATTTGTGAAATGTAGCTACAAATTAATGAGAATCTTCTGAATGGTACCACAGATTACCTGTCATTGTTCAACATATCTGGTCATTACAACAAATGTCTATAATGACTTACTATGAGATTTAATCAACATAGCAGACAAAATTCACATGGTATCCAGCTGTTGTTAAGTAAATAGAATTAAACCTCTGAATCAGATGTAGTAAAAGCCCATAGCCAGCAGGACACTGCCTTGACAGAGGGAACCTAATTATTTTCAAGATCTTAATAGCTGCAAAAGAATTTCACAAAGTAATCAGAACTAGGGTTGGTCATTTTGCCAGGACAGTGGAGAAAACTAGGAAAATTGGCTGGATTTAAAAATTGTACAGAAAACAACATAATTTTGTACATAATATAATTGAGACCTAAATCAGAATATTAATTCGATATTTCATTAATATTAATTTCGTAAGTAAACTAATTTTTATTAATGAAAGCAGTCAAAATATAAGTATAAACATATATCTATTTTGTAAAAAAAATTATATGATGAGATAAAAACTGTTGTCTTTAATAGTAATATGTATGTATATACTAAAAACGTTTAAACCTACAGTTTGTACATTCAAGACTCTAATAAGTAATAACTATATCAAAAACAAAATTCCATAGAAAATATAGGTTTCAATTACTACAGCAAATTAATTTTTAGATGATATTCTCACTATTTTCCCATTTTCATCATGCATCACATCTAAATATAATTTGATCATTAGAAATGAGAGTAAATTATTTTCAAAATGTTTTTCTCCATCTTCTTTACAATGTTTATCTCCAATCACTGGTTACTCCCTCCCAACTGTTATCTACTTAAGGAACAGGTTTATTTTGAACATGTGCATTGTACAGAATCTTAACTAATCAGAAACTGGAAAAAAACAAGTGCATACTTGTGAAGAGGGCGCCACTGCATGCCCTCTGACACGTAACTCTGCTTGCTTCAGAAGTAGGCGAGCAGCAATCAAGAGAGAGAGAGCGATATAGACCCAACCGACAGAGAAGGAATATGTGTGACTAACTTTTCAGCCATTAGGCAATGATGCACAGTTAAATGTTTTAATATATTAATTGTTTTGTCCCATTTTCTTTGTTATTGTTAAAAATAAAGTTTTATCAGTGCGTGTTAATTATTAGTAATCTCTAACTATCAACGCATATTAACTTAACATACATTTTTACTGAATTCTCCTTCAAGATAAACCGAAAAGCAATGTATTAGCCATTTTGTTTTTTAACCTTTATAAATCGGCTGGTACATACGTCGTACCAGAAATTTTTTTTGCCACTTAATTCGGCTTGGTACGACGTATGTACCAAGGTTTCTAGAGACACTTCTTTCCCTCCCTTTTTTTCTAACACACCCTTTTACGATGTTCCCTGGCCCTTTTTATGACTTCGCTTCTATTGTCCATAATCAGGTGGGGTTATTTTTCGCCAACATTTTGCGCATTTCTTATCATTGGCAACGTTTAGGAACAAGTTTCGACTTCTTTAAAAAAAAGACATTCGAAATGAAAAGATGAATTCAAAATAATGAGGTTGATTTAGATGTATCAGCTAATTTTGATCAGAAAGTTGAAAGCTTAATCACATGGAAAGAGGTAGAAGGCTCTGAAGTGATAAGTGCATTGCCATTTTCTGGTAAAGTTGGATTGAAAGTTGATGCTAGCAATTTCAAAACTGAAAATTATTTTTGTAAACTGATGTTCACAGATGAAATTTTAGCAATTCTGGTCGAAGAAACTAATAGGTATGCATTTGCTGTACATAATCTTCATGGAGAAACATCTGACAAGTGAAAGCACACATCTTCATGGAAACCAATCGATAAAAATGAAATTTTAAAATTTCTTGGTTTAATTTTATTGATGGGACACATCGAAAAAGATAACTTACAGGATTATTGGACAACTAATAATTGATAGAAACTCCATTTTTCAGAGAAGTAATGCCCTGCGATAGTTCCTAATGATTTTAAAATTTGTACACTTTTCCGATAATAGTTTAAAAGAAAGCAGAGATTCTCCTACTTACAACAGATTATGGAAAATATGAAAAATTTTTGTTTGTTGTAACAGAATATATAAAGAAGTGTATGATCCCACACAGAAAATTTATCTTTCGATGAAGTTATCATTAAATTTAAAGGAAGAGTGTTATTCAAACAATACATTCCAAAACGCAAACAGTAGGGTTTGAAAATGTACAAAATTGCAGATGCCACTGGCTATACTTATGATATGAAAGTATATCTAGGTAAAGATAAAGAAAACCTTTGAACATCTGCTTCCTTATAATATTGTATACACAATGGCAGATTGTATAAAAGGTAAAGGACATAAAGTCTTTATGGATAATTTCTTTTCCTCGCCGGAACTTTTTCGAGACCTTTTAAAAGAAAAAAGTATTAACTCCTGTGGAACTCTGCAATCTAATAGAAAATATTTTTCATAGGATTTGGCTTGTTGTAAAATGAGACAAGGTGATCTTGCCGTGAAATTTTGTGATGGAATGATAGCATAGTGTTGGAAAGTTAAGAGGCCTGACCAGTATGCAAAGCCTCTGATAGGAATTAATCATTGAAGAACAAAAAGATTTTTTAAAAAATTGACGTCGACGTTTCTGTATGCAAAAAAGACAAATAAACAACTACCAAGTCAAAAATTATGAGTGATTACAACAAGCATATGGGATATGTTGATTTAGGAGACTGCATGCCATCCATCTACTTTTTTGCTAAACGAACTAGAAAATGGACAAAAAAAATTATTCTTTAGCCTCATCGATATTGCTGTTCTGAATGCTTTTCTAATATTTAAATCATGCCAAACTTCGTCAAAATTTAGTTTAAAGGAATTTAGAATGAATTTAATTATATCTCTAATAGGAAAAATCAATCATAAAAATGCAGATCCTTTAACAACCAAAAAAAGTTAAGACAAATGATAATACATTTTCTCATTGGCCATTTGACTAAAAGAAAAGAAGGTGCATTTATTGTGCGAAAAAAATATACAAAAAAGAGCCACTATAATCTGTAAGGCATGCAGTGTTGCTCTTTGTATTGACCAGAACTGCTTCGAAGATTATTACACAATTTATTTAAAAATCTCTTAACATTTAAACCAATAAAAAACAAAAAACCAGAATTCAAATTATTAAAACTGATACATTTTTTATAAAAATGAAAAATAAAAAAGGCTCTTTTAAGTGCCAAAAATTTCAAAAAATAGAACTCACTTTTTCACAAACAGATATTTCAAAAACACTGTTTACAAAAACTTTTAATTTAAGGTATAAGTTTCTCTTAGAAACAAAAAAAAAAGTTTTGTAAAATATAACTAAAACAAATTAATACATTTTTTTTTCATAAAACCGGTTGTTAAATCTGTCGAGTTTCAAAGTCTTCATGTTGGTGTGATGTGGAAGTTTGGTGAGAGGGTCAGATTTCTGAGGTCCATCCCCAGTAGCCTTTATATTGCTTTAGAATGTGATGTTATTTTAACTCAAATCTAATTGATCACAAAATATTTGGAGTACAATTATTTTTTTTCCATGCACTAAAAGGGCATTAATTCAAAAAGTAAAATGTTTAGAAAAATGTCCTACATATTGTTCTTAATGTTTTTACATATTTCGTTGAACAATTTTGAAAATTTGAGTTTTTTTTTATTACATGGTTTAATTATTGTACTTAAATATGGAAGCAGTTTTATTTTAGAGTGAAGTAAAATGTTTAGTATAATAATGTTCACTGGCATAGCTAGACCTAAGTGGGCCCTGTATCAAAACTTTCTTGGGGACCCCTTTTTGGATACCTTTAAAATTTCACAATGTTTAGCTTACATATGTCGGGGGCCTCGTATCATTGATACTGCTGTAGCTACGCTCCTGATAATATTCTACTAATTTTCTTAAAATGTTTCCTTCTGTTTGAAATTTTGTGGAATGATTTTGAAAACATGGGGTGGATATTTTTTATATGATTTTCATTATTGTAGTTGTATATATAAGCTGCAATAATTATACCAAAGGTAGAATGTGTACACATAATCTTAACTGGTCTTTAATTGGTAGTACACATTGCTTCTACATGACAACATACTTACCTATTTTATAAAATATATATATAAATACAAACTTCGATATTATTATGAGTTTATAATTGAACTATCGTATTCTCAGAGGATGTTGTCATGAAGCTATGAATTAAATATTCAGCGTATTTAAATAATATTTTAACGTTTATCTGGAGCAAATATTTTAGTAATGTGTTTAAAAGAATTTGCATAATACACAACTCTAATGATATCTTAGTATTTAACTCTAAATGATTATTTATCTTTTTTTGGAACATGAAAATATTTTACAAAATAGAGAACAAAAAAGTTTTTAAAACTTTAAAATCGTTTTACGATATGAATGATTATTATGTAAGGCCTCCTTTTTAAAACTTTCTATAATAATTTTCTCTTACTAAAGCAATGAATACAATAAAAACCTTGTTTCATAGTAAATTATTTTAAACAATCAGAAAATCCTGAAAACATTGCGATTGAAAGAAGCAAAAGTAATAAATATAATCATTTTATTTATGTGTGATGATTACTGTTCAATATGTCATTCATATAAATTCTACTCTCATAGTACTTCTGAAATGCTATACATCAAACTCTAGAAAATATCAATTTAAATTTCAGAATTTACTTAAAAAAGGCAGGAAAAAACAACAAAAATATGCATTTGAAAGTTTGCAAGCCGTTCAATTCAAAATGGGTACCTTGAATTTAGAAGAAGAAAAAACTAATTTGATATAATAATGCGCCAAATATTGCAATTTTCCTTACTCCTGAAAGATTCCTGACTAAAAGTCGGTAACTCTTCCCTTTGTAAAGTGTGAAACTTTTAACAATACCACATGGGGCAAAAATGGTCAAGCAGGACTTCCAGTGGGGGAAAGAAATTTCCTTCTCATACCCGAAAGCGCCGAATGGGAAATTTTGCCTCAGCTAATGCCGAGGTTAAGATTTCTTCTGTTTCTAGTCTGAGAAAAGTATTTTCTTAAAATAATGTATAAAGGAGATAGGAACCTAGACTCTGTTTGGGATTCTTTTCATAGAATATCTGTGAATGGTAAAATAAGAAAAACATTTTTTGAAGATCAAGTGATTAAAACCATTAATGCTTATAAATGGTGGAGAAGTATAACAAAAGCATGTGACATTTCTAAAGACTTTTACAAGTTAATTGCACTTCTCCAATCATGCCCATCAAGTTCTGCTAGAATAGAAAGATTGTTCTCTAATTTTTCATTTGTACCTTCAAAAACTTGAAATAGGTTGGGAATAAATAATGTTTCAAAACTTGCTTTTTGTTACGCAATGTTGAAAAAATAAAAAATGTGTTCTGATGTAGAATATGCAGTTGAATTTGACAAGATATGTGTAATTTTTTTCGCTATTAAAGTTATAGTTTAATACTGAGTTATACTATTTTTTTTTTTTCAATTTAAAAATAAAAAATTTTTCGAAGATATGCATTTCAAATTTCTATTGTTCTAAAGTTATAGTTAAAAGTTGTATTTTTTTTCAAAATAACTGAAGTTGACTTAAAATTTTATTGTTTAATAGTTATGACTGTTTTTTCCAAAACTTAAACATAGAAGCCAATAGTTACTGTTTTTTAAAATTGGACTCTCCTTTCTCATGTTTTGCATTCATAGTATTATCTAAAAAAGCATAAAAATTTTATAGCATTTCAATTACTGTTTCAATAATGTATTGAATATTATTCTAAATAAGTTAAAAAAACAGTAAAGTCATATATTATTAGAGTTAAAATTTGTAAAAAATAAAATAGTTACTTCCCGATAAATAAAACATTTTTATTTTTGCCAGGATGGTTTTTACCAGATTTTCCAAGGTTTTTTCCACCTTCGGCAAAAATGGGCCAACCCTAATCACAACCATAGCTCATTTCATTCAAAGTCTGAACAATCAGATGAACTGTGCTGATATCATTTCAAAAGCTAGAAAAGGTTTGGATCTGTGCAAGTAGTTGAAAGGGCAGAATAGCCTTCTGCAATGATGCCAGCAGATAGCTGCTCATTGTCAAACTGCCTCACATTGGGGCAGGAGACCTTCTAAAGTGGACCCAATGTTTTCATAGACATGTGCTTTAAGGGAAAAAATTTGGTGAAAAACATTACTTTTATTTTTAAAAAAAACACATTAAATGTTTTTTTTTACAAAAAAGTAGTATTTATTATTGTATAGTATGATGACCACTGAAATTATATAGCATACAGTACTGTTTTTTCTTTACAAATAAACAAAGCATTGGATTGTGATAAATAAAAATATTTGAATACATATAGGAATTTTGGTGAAATTAAAAACAAGGCTAAGTGCATATTTATTGAGGTACGTCTAAATAAATTATAAGTACTCTAAAATTAGTTTTTTATGTGAATAACATATTATTATATTTAATTATTTAAAATAAATTAAGACATCTTCTTCATCATCAACTGTCGCATTATCATCTGACTTATTTAGGAATGGAGCCCTCAACACAAACAGGGTTTCTTTAAAAATATTTCTTTGTTTTTGACAGACTTTTGCTTTCTGGTGATTACTAAATCAAAGCTTAGTAAATAAAAAGTTTAAAATTTCTGTGTTAGATTTTTATGTACTACATTTTCTCAAATTATGACCTGTACAACATTTAAAGTCCTTGTTTTTTGCTTCCTGTGTCTGCACTTCTCCTTTTGTTAAATGTCCAAAAAGGAGAAGTGCAAAGGATATTATTTCTGGACCATTAATCAAATACTTATTCAGTGTAGATAGTATTTAGTACCACGGGTATAAAGAAACAAAATATCAATCTTTATTAAGTGCAAGTACCCTGTACTTTTCATCATCTGTGTCAAATCCATTTGACATAGTGATCAACATATTGTCAATGTTTTTATTAATGTCTTTATTGTTAATTTGTGCTGACAACTGGATTTTGGGGAAAAAATGCAGGGAAACTATTCAATTGCTTTTTTAAATTCTCCACACGCGACAACTTGTTTGGTTTTAATTTTTTTCAGTTCTTTTATCAAATACTCGTATTGTTTCTCAAAACTATTCTCCCCAAACCTATGCATTATATTTAAAAGTTCTTGTCTTGTAATAAATATTGTATTAGAAGACATTCCTAAAATGAAATAAATAATTTTGAATAATAATGACAAATTCAAATGAAATTATTTTCTCTAAGTCAAGTACTAAAAATTTATCTATATCTATAATTTACCTAAAAATTTACCTTTATTGTTTGTAAGAGCTTATACAATAAAGATTATTTTCAGATAACAACCATAGCTTAATATTGTTAGCTGTTAATCTATTGATAAATATTTATAATATTTGACTACATGCCTAAATTTGTCTTGTCTGCCTGAAACTATTTATATAATGAAGAAAAAATATCTAAAACATAGTTACATACCTGAAAAGGAAGGTTTCATTACAAAATAATGCTAAGAAATTTGCTTTAGCATGAAACTACTCTAAAATTGCCCTTAAATCACTAATACTGAATACCTCAGTCAGCAAGATGTAAGTATACTATGCTGTAGTAATGAGCTAGGTTTATTTGGGGGCATTTAAATTCTGTCAAAAATCACCTGTTTCTTCTGTTCACTTCTAAAATCCCTTGTTTTTTAAAATTTCAGGCACTTTTTGAGTGTATTTGCCCTATTGTGTGCCTTTTCATTGCTGGTCGAAAATCTCCCACATTTTTAGTTGACAATGCTACATTTGTTAGCTGTTACCTAGTCAACTTCTTAAGCGATAAACAAGACTATATCAATTTTGTTTCATTGCAAATCTCTTTTGGCTTTTAAAATAGGCAATGTTTCTCATTCAATCAATTTTTAGAAAGATTCAAGTTGTTGCTACATGCCAAAAATCATACTCTTTTTGCATAATGTTGCATCACTTTAATCAAAGACTATAAAGCTACAAATTCCAGTAACTGCTGAATACTGCAAAATCCGACATAAACACACACCTATACTTTCAAGCTGTAGTTTTGAATTTTTGGGATATTCGCCATATAATGCACCTCCACCCACTTTCTTTTTCAAAAAAACCTGAAATATATGTGTGAAATGCTTTTAAATTTTAAAGTCATTTAATCATTGTGAGGAATTATTCCAAGCTTTTAAAAAAAAATAGTATATTTCAAGAACTACAACCCTATAAGTTCATAAGGAATGTCATTTCTGTTAAATAAACAGTATTTTGATGTATGTTGAAGTCAAAATTTTTTCTACACTCGTCTTTTTTATTTTTAAAGCTATCATTTTTATTTTATATTTAAGCTATTTTTTTTATGATGTGTTATTCAGTGTTTTTCATTTCCAGAATAAGTGTCAATGAACCAGTTGCATGTTTGTAATTTATTGGATTTCAAGTTTTTTCCCCATTAACCAATTTTTTGTACACCTAATTTTGTGTTTTTCTGCTTTCCGAGTTTAAAAAAAACTCATTTATTTAAATTTTTTTTATTAATTGATATATATTAATGGTGTTGATATTGTTATTTGTATGTTCAGATATTCATAATGGTTGAGAAATTCTTCTAAAATTATTTATTGGAAATGAGAAATGTTCTTTTTGTATTAAGACATTTTATAAAGATTTTATACCTTTTGTGGCAGAATATGAGAAAATTTTCTTTTTTTCTTTGGTTATTGAGTATAATTTTTTTTCAGATAAGTTGTCATCATACTTGGATGGATCAAAAGCAGAGAAACTTACTGATCAACTATTTAAAAACTTTGTCAGTGACAATGACTCCAAGCGAAAGAGTAGAAAACGACACAGGGTGGGGTTTTTTTATGCTATTTATTTAAAAACAATTAAATTAGAAAGTAATACCCTCTTAGCACAAATGAATGACTGGGTTTGAAACTATAACCAAAACTGTGATCATTTTGTTACACTACAAACATCTAATTAGTAATCAAGTTCATTTTCACAGATTTTGTAGTATCACACTGTCAATGGCTCCTGTGGATACACATTCTAATTTAAATAGAATTAATGGACTGTACATATTAAATCAAAATAAAAAAATTAATCTAATGAATTTAAGAACAGGAATAAATAGTTTAGAATAAATCATTAAAAATAAAATTTCAACATAAGAATTTTAACATTAAGAATTTGATAAGAACAAAGTTTTAACATGCCTAATTTTATTCCATGATTCAATTATGTATAAAATGAAGAAGAACATATAGCACCTAATCAAAACAAAAAATTCTGTTGCCAGATATGTTACATGAATAGAATATGTTGAAGTAGATTCATGAGCGAACAGCTCCTAATGCTGCACAAATGCATTCTTTTTGTAGTGTTTTTAGCATCAGTGATCAGCAGTGGGTAAAAATTGGTATATTTTTCTTTAATTTCATGTATTACTTATTGTAATATGTATTATAGTATCAAAAATATATAAATTTTTAAAATCCAATCATTTATTTGTGCTAACCTTTGTATATTTCTGGAGTAGTATTATTTGCTAAGTTATTTTAAACTCATGAATATCATGTTAATAATGAAGCTTTATATTTATACTTTTCAAATCCAGATTATTGTATAAAATACTATAACAAAAGGAGAAATATTTTAAAAATTCAAGATACCCCCAAAATTGTGAAAAGACTGACTATTAAATATTTAATTGGTAATTTTGTGTGATCTGTGATATTTTAAAAACAATATAGAATGAAAGAAAAAAACTTTTAATTCACTTTAAAAAAAAAAGTAAACTAAAAGGTTTAAACTTTTTTATTTCTTCTAAGTGCTGTGAATAAAATGTTTTAATGTACATTAAACAAATCTAAGACCATCTAAATGACCTGAAATGGACTTTATTTATGTGTTAACACTTTTCTTATTTATATTTTATTGCTCAGTTTTGAATTTTAAGCATTATCCTCTTATTTTACAAAGTTCCCTTTTAAAAAGGAAATTTTACATTGAAATATTTTTATAATGAGTTTTAAATGAAACTTTTTATACCAGGAATATACCAGAGGAACTAATTATTTTATATCAATTTAATTTATGTTTTAAAAAGTAGAGAAGGGATGATTGATTTTGTAAATGTAAAATGCCTAAGATTACTTCATTGTATTTTCTATCAAGTTTCATGTGTGACTGTCACTGCTATTAAATTAGTTCATAAAAACAACAGTATTTATAAACATTAATAACTTGTTATCTTATTAAATTTTGCATTTTTCAGTAAACTAGATGATATATTACCAGTTATTTTCTTATTTTAATACTATTTCTCTGATAATTGTACTGGAAGACTTATTTATATACTCTTATCTCATAAGAAAACAGCACTGAAGTTCTAATTACTGGACTGAAAGCTTGTACCCTCCTCCTTAATTTAAAATATGTTTTACAGATTGATCAAAATTTTTTAAGTCAGTATAGGAAAACCATCTATTCCATATTTATTGTTAAGGTAACATATTAAAAATACCTAAAAGTAGTTTAAGTAGATGTATTTTAAAATGAGATATTCTTGTAATTCAGAAAAACTGTTTTTAGCAAGGCTGGTAATGATGTTTTATTTAAATTTCAAAATAATGAAACTATGATATTCATTTTGATTATTAAAATCAGATATTTAATTAAAAACACTTTTTTTTCATGTGGACTGTGTACCTAGTATATAAGAGCATATATATATATATATATATATATATATTTTAGGAGGATGAAATATTGGAAAGTAAAAAATCAAAAGCTGAAGAGCAACCTAATCTCCCAGTGGCTGGTCAGCCTAGTCCTGGACAACTGACAACTATGCAGGTATTTCACCAAGAATAATTTAATATATATTTGTCAGGCTCCAAGCCTGCTGGTAAATAATTGAAGTCATTCTCTGGTATCTCACTGGTGAAAAAGTGTCAATTTTGATACAAATGACTTTTTTTTTACTTCAAAAATTTAAATAGTTGAATTTTTTGGTTTCTAAAAATACTTTTCTTTTGTTTGTACTCCAGTTATTTACGAAGTTATAGCAGTTTTTATTTCAAGGGAAACCAGCAAAAACAAACTGGAAGTGTTTGCATTTTAATAGTTTTTTTACTCTTTTTTTACTTTTATTTAATTTATTTTAAAAAATATTAATGTAGATAAGATAATGATGGGAGACATGGTGGTATTTTTTGAAAATTGGCTTATTAGTTTTTAGTAAAATTTGGCAAGAACTTCGTACATTTGTTATCATTTTTCGATTTTCTTATGTTCTTGCATCTCAATTTATCATTTCATAGTTAATTTCTTATTTTGATATATTTGATAAAAACTGTCTTTTTAAAGACAAAATATTAATTAATTGTGCCTAAAGCAAGATCTGGGAGGTCTAAGAAGCACCATTTTAATGGAAATCGCTTCATTATTGATGCTACTAGTAATTAGAATGTTGAAGCTTCTAATCCCAATAATATTGAGTCAGCTGCTGCCTAAAAATTGAATATACATAAAGATACAATTATTAGACTGGAAACATTTTGCTTAGCTGCATTAGTAACATTAATTCCTTTTAATTTGGGATATACTGGATTATTATAAGTAATTAATAATGCGAATGCTTCCCTTCCATGAAATTCTTGTACATGGATTTGTAAAATTTGATCCAAAACGCATTTTAACTTCTGCAAGACACCCCTTAGAATTTACAAAGTTGTCTTTAAAAAAAAAGAAAAACTGTGTGTGTACAGGAAACAAAATTACTAATGATGAAAGAAAGTCAAAGTGTATTCATATGGAGGGTTTTAAAGCCCTTCTTTATATGATGTTTATTATAATTTATGATAACCTTTGTGAAACGCAATATTTTTTTTAAAAATTTTCGTGAATATTTATTGATAAAATAACTTGCACCAATATATTTTATTTAAACGTATTTTTTAAGCTCTATGATACTAAGGGGAAATATATACCTGTTTTTTAGTGTGCTTTATATGTCTCTAATTTGTGTTTCAACAAATTATGTATTTAGACATTGAAAAAAAACTTTTTTCACAACAAAAATTGATACAAAAAAATTTTTAAAAAAATAAACAGAATTTAAAAGAAATATATAATACTGACATGTGTTTAGAAAAAGTATTTGATATAAAAAGGTTTTAGGTTTTTTTTTAGCTGTATAATTTTTTAAGATTTTGATTTTCAATGCATTTTTCTCCAAAATGAATTTTTCCATAGTTTGTAGCATGGTAAACATGATATCTCAAAAAGTTCTTGAGATAATTGCCTGAAATTTTGAATCTTTTTATTATTATAGTATGTATGTTGTGAACTATGGATTAAGAAAAAGCAATACTTTTTTTTATAATTGTTTTTCTTAGTGATGAATGCAAAATTTTCATAAGATGTGCACTTTTTGACCCTTAATTTTTTGGGGAAATTATTCAAAGATGATAGTTCATTGCATAGGTAACTGTTTTCTGAGTAAAATTCTAGGAGCTTTTTTTTATTTTATGCATTAGAATTTATTTTAAAGTGTTTGCTGTGAAGTGGTGCTGTGTGTACAGTGTTTCCAGACCTGACATATATATAATAAATGAACGACTAATGACAGGTATAAGAACTAGCCCCTTGCCTCAATGAATTTCATGGTCCTTGATCTGGCATCACTTAATCAGGAGGCATTGGCAACAACTCTGTATAAAAGAAAACCTTTTAAAATTGAAATTTGTCTTTAAGAATCATAATCTTTTAATTACTACCTTTTACACGTTGATGCAACTGACTCTTAAAATTTAATTTTATTCAGGAATATTCTGAGGAAGAAGCACATATTCAATAAATAAAAAATTTATTTTTTTAAGTATTAATTTTGATTGCTTTTCTAAAATAAGAATAGAGAGATAAATTAATATAATTATGCAAAACTGATTTTTATGATCTAATTATAAAATAATTGTTAAATTGTACATAAATTGACATGAAAATTTTTGTAATCTTTGTTTTTATTTTTTCATTAAATATTTCTGATTAGTTTATAATTTTTTGAAATTACAAGAGGTATTATTGATTTCCATTTTTGTATTCAAATATGCCAAACATCTTAGCAAAATATTTGTCTAGTTTTGTCAACTAATTGTGCATCTTTTTTTAAAATTCTTAGATTCAAGAAATGATGGCAAATGCTCAGAGAATGATAGAAGAAAGGAAGAAGGTACATTTAAATAATAGATTTTTTTGTCTTTTTTTAAATTGTGTATGTAACATTTTTTGCCTCTTGTTAAAGGCATCTTTATCATGATTACTCTAGTACAAGAATGTATTTTTTTTCCAAAATTAATATTTTCATTTTAAAATTGTGTAGAAGTTGGTATTGCATACTTTTGAAAAGAAGTAATTAAAAGTATACTATGTGCAATCATTGCCTGAAAATAATAAAAAATGTCCTTTTAAGCATTTGAAGTACATAATAACAAAAATGAACCAATTGATAAAAGCCATCTAAAATGCATCAATTTTCAAATAATTTACTCTTGGTTGTAAACTATTTGTTTTGGTTCATATAAATTTTTATGCAAGTAACTTTTTAAAGTTAACATTTTTTTCAAGTATTAAAAATTTTAAAAATCACATTTTATTGTTAATTGCATTTTGTGTATGAGAATTTATTAAATTTATTTTAAATAAGAATGAAGTAGCATAATTTGTTGTTACCAAAGATTGTCAAAGTCATTTATATGTTTGAAACTTAAATGAAAGTTCGCATTATGGAAGTCAGAATATTTCACTTCTTTTTGTTGATGTTATTAATTTCTTTTGTTTTTAGCAAATGTTGATGTCAGGTGTTCTCAGTCAAGTCCCATCAGTTTCCAGTAACTTGAATAGTAATACGTCTGCCACTGTTCCATCAACATCCAATGATGCATCTCAATCTCTCTCTGAAAATAAGGCAAGAATTGCTCAGCTTACAGCCATGATTCAAGCTAAGCTCAGTTCAAAGCCCACGCTCTTGACAAATTGGTAATCATTTGTTGCTGTGGGTTTTATATATATTGCAGTCTACTAATATAAATATCAGTTTATATTTTTAATATATGCAGTGTATGTTTTTAATATAAGTAGAAGAATACAAGAGTGAGTTTTCATTTCACTGTGTTAATAGATTGCTTGATTTTATTTTTTAACTGATTTTCTTTTTCTGGTAATGAAGTAAAATATCCTTTCTGAAACAAATCTATCAAATGAAATAACTTCATTGTGTTTTATTATATATCTTTGGGTTATTTTGCTGTTTTATTGTGCTCATTATATCAAGAATAAATTATGAGAATTTTATATAATATTATTATACTTCCTAAACAAGATGTTATAATTTGCAAAAATTTGAATAATCTTATTCTTATGAGAAGGAATTTTTTCTTTATAAATTTTTCTCTCTCAGCCTATCTTTTAATGTTTCAGTTGCAAAATAGTTTTAACATAAAAAAGTTACATTGTTTTTCTATCTTTCAGGAAACCTGATGATTCAAAGCAACACAAGTGAGTATTATTATTCTAATTAATAAAAGAATGTCCATTCATAAAAGAATTTTCAAAGTCTAAACAATATGTATTTTCAGACCAGCTCCTTTGATTTTGGACTCTGAGGGGCGGACATTAGATATGACTGGTAAAGAAGTTCATCTGACCCACCATATGCCCACACTTAAGGTAACTGATTTTGCATGCAGAGACATTTTGTTCAAACAGCAAAAAGACGGTTGAAGATTGTATTTATTTTCTAATGTTATAAATAATGACAGTATTGGTTTTCCCCTTCTCCCTTCTTTTATTTTTAATATTTTTGTTTAGTTATATTTTTGTAATGATATTTTTTCCTTTTTGATTCTATATATTTATAAAAATCTCATTACAATTATATAAAGTTTTTTGCATGAATTATAATATTTACTCCTGAAAATTCCATGCATTTTATATTTTAAATGAGAAAGGCTCCTTGTCTATTTCAAGTTAAAAGTTAAGTTATACATTATGACAAAATTGAGATTTCTATTTCAATCTTTATTATTTAGAAGGGATATCCAGACCTTTTTTTGTAAGAGTCCTAGTTACCTACCTGCAAATGTTAGAAACTGAACTTTAAGTATTGATTTTGATGGCCCTTCAAGAAAGGAGATGGATTGGGCAGGAAATTCAATATGGTAAAAATCACACACACACTGTATTTTACAGTTGTGGTCCTAAGAAACATGTGTTTGGTACTGGCTTCATTGCTCTTTAGAAGATTAGGCATCTTATCATTGATTTTGAGGCCAAGTCACCTAGGTTGTACAAGATCAGATTGAGAGGCAAACTCTTCAACTTTAGCATAGTAAATATACATGTCCTGACAGAGGACAAAGATGAGAAAGAAAAGAATAACTTTTATGATGAAATCCATGCACTGCTTTCTTCCAGTCCCAAACATGATGTAAAAATAGTGTTGGGTGGTGCAAATACCATGATTGGAAAAAGAAGACAAGTTCAGACCCATCATTGGTGGGCACAGCCTACATTATGACTGAAATAATAATAGACAGAGGTTGATACTTTTTGTTGCAGAGCATGATATGGTAGTGGCCAGCACTTATTTTCCACACAAACATTTTCACAAAATGACATGGAGATCTCCAGATTGAGACACATTGGATCAGATTGATCATATTTTAATTGATCTTAGACATGCATCAGACGTATTGGATGTCAGATCATATTGTGGAGCAAATTTTGATTTGGACCACTACTTAGTAATGATGAAAATTAAAGAAATTTAATTGTCAACTGTTGAAAGATACAGATATTAACCCTTTATTTACCGACGGTACTTATAAGAACCACTCACTTTAAAATTACATGGAATAACCATTTTTACGAATATTTTGACGATACTTAGCAGGAATATTCTTTGAAATCCACTCTTCCAACATATATGGCAGCGCAAGTTCTATGATGAGTATTTTAGCAGGGAAGGCGAATAGTTTTATAGCAGAAATTGTGTTTTCTGCTGACGGCATTTTCAGTGGATTGCGAAGATTATCATTTTTGTCCCGAAAAATAGTTAATGTCAAAATTTAAATGTCTTATTTTTTTCGTATGTTAATGAAGATCTTAGAAAATGATTTGACTATTTATTTTAAGTGAACAGTGTATATAATTAATTTTACAGTTAAATATCTTTAATTAATTAGCTCTAACGGACTAAATTTTCCAAAGTTGAGTATTTTGTTTATGTATATTCCTTAATTTTCAATGTAGTGATCCAAAAAAAATTATTCCATGAAAAAAACTGCAGTAAATCATGTGGTACATAAAGGGTTAAGCAAAAATACCAGAATTAACTGGAGACGAAATTGAAAAATATTAAATTGGACAAATTGGATAGTATTGATGAAAAATAGAATTTGTTAAAATTGGCTATTATGGAAACTGGCAGCTTTGTCATAGGAAAAGTCAAAAAGAAAAAATGTGATGATTGGTTTGACCTGGAATCCAGAGTTATTACCGAACCTAAAAATAAGGCATATAAGAACATGATACAAAGAAAACATACTAGAATAGCCGTTGATGAATGCCAGGAAAAACGAAAAAAATAGATCTACCGTATTAAGAGGAATTTTTATGAAAATTTCTTGGAGGATGTTGAACATCTTAGGTGAGTAGGGAAAGAGCTTTTTTTTATGAAATTAATTGTAGACAAAGAAGTTTTAAGTGCAAAAAGTGACATTCCTCAAAGATGGAGGGAACACCTGAATGAACTGTTGAATTCTGAACTGCCTTCAGAAGTTAGCGGATCAATAATCAGAAATTTACTGCCTATTGATTGCCCCTCGTTCATAGAAGTGGATAATGCTATAAAAAAACTGAAATATAATAAATCTCCTGGACCTGACAATATTCCGTCAGAATTTTTAAAAGCTGTGGGACCAAACTGTACAACTTACAAAGGAATATATTTGGGATAGTCAGACACTCCCCAGGAATGGAAACTGAGTACTATTTGTATGATACACAAAAAAGGTGACATGCTTGACTGTAGTAATTATAGAGGAATCACAGTCTTCTTTGCACATCCTATAAAATTCTGTCCACTATTCTTTTTGACAGACTTTTACTGTTTGTTGATGATTTGATAGGTGACTATCAATGTGGGCTTAGGAAAGGAAGATCTACAAATGAGCAAATTTTCAACTTAAAACACATTCTTGAAAAATGTAGAGAATTTGGACTCGCAATCTTTTTATCGATTTTAGAACATCATGTGATTGCATTAACAGAGAATTTCTCATAAGAGCTAAGCATGAATTGAAAATTCCTGAAAAGCTTGTTTCACTTGTAACTTTGACTTTCAAAGAAACCAAAGTTCAAGTACGCATGCAAAGTAATTTCACCGAACAGCTTGAGGTGAAAAATGGAGTGCAACAGGGGGATGCATTGACATGCCTCCTGTTTAATGTAGCACTTGAAAAAGTCATTAGAGACTCAGTAATTCATATTAGGGGAAATATTTTTAGTAAGTCAGTTCAAATACTGACTTATGCTGATGACATTGGCATTATTGCCCGAACAGCACCAACTCTTAAACAGGCATTTGTGGTGCTAGAACAAAGTGCTAATAGAATTAGCTTATCTGTAAACGAGAATAAAACTAAATATTTACCTTGCTTATAAAGTCCAACTTAGTCATGTAGAAAGAAATTTGCAATTATAAATTTGAAAAAGTTAACAGTGTTACTTATTTGGGAACAGTGATTATTAATAAAAATGAGCAGGTCCCAGAAATTTATAAAAGAATCATTGCTGCAAATAGATGTTGTTATGCCTTGAAGAGTTATTTAAGGCCAGAGCCCACCCAGGGCTGTCGAACCATTGAAGAAGAGGAGGAATTTAACCCTCCAAGCGGTAAAAATCCCGTCATTCCAGAGATGCTTTTTCTGCCTTCAAGCAAGATTCCCAAAAGCAGCTGAGCCGCATTCTTAAAAATACGGCTCAACCACTTTTGAGAACCCCACCTGAAGGCAAAAAAATACATGCGATGCATTTTCGAAGCATCTCCAGAATGGCAAAACTTTACATGCAGACCGCTTAGAGCAGTGATCCGCAACCCCCAGTCCGTGGATCAAATGGCTGCCTAGTAGAACATTAAACTATTTCCATTTTATTTAAAGTGGTACTTTTCTCTCGGATTTGCGCAACTTTCCACGGAAATCACTTTATATTCCACATTAAATCACCTTTATTCATTTTTGGTGTAACTATATTTTATTCTGAATTAAATATTTAATGTAACTAAATTAAAATTGTTAAATCAAAACAATCTAAAATATAAACAATCAACGTGTCCCACCCTCAGCGGGCCGCGGTAAAATTATCAAACGTTGACCAGTCCACAGTGATAAAAAGGTTGCGAAGCACTGGCTTAGAGGGTTAAAGTTCTTGGTTTAAAAATTTTTGAATTCTGAATTGTAATGTAGTTATTTTGACAATTTTTGTAATATTTATAAAAAAAAATTTTATTTATTCTTTGATAGTTTAAAATTTATGAATTGATAATGTCGAAATTAATTTTTGATAATCAGGTTGATAATTTGACATTGAACTTACTGAACATTGAACTGCAAACAAAATTTTGATTTACTATATTTTATCATTCAGTGCAATGGTTCAGCAGCATATACTGCATTTTTGTTGTATTTTGCTTTTTAAAATTGTGTTTTATTGTTGGCACACTTTTTAAAAATTCATTAATTGATTTTGCCTATTTATACCTTGATCCTTTTGTATCTTAAATTCTAATTTTCCTGATATTTCAGGAAGTAAATGTTTAAATAAAATAGATTTAATAAAAATGCAATTGAATGATTTTGTTCTGCAGCTGTTAATCTTGTATTAAAGGTCAACTATAAATTCTTTAAGGGAGGAATGTGTTGAAAGAACAAAATGATTACTGTTGATTTTAGAAATATATAAATAACTAGTTATTTATGAAAATTTAAAACAGGAATAATAATTCTATCAAAGGGTGCAAGATTATACAATGGGTTTGATATTAAATATATATATAACTATTAATAGTAACAGTAATTTTATTTGCAGTTTTATGTTCAGCTTTTAACAAAAATAAGGGATTTAGGAGAGACTAGAAGCAGTGTAATTAGAAAGAGAGGAGAATGTTGACCCAATAGGTAGTGTGTTGATTGAAAAAATGTAGTGTGTTAGGATCAGCTTTTAAAAACATATGTCATTTTAAGTATTTTAACTATGAATTTCTGAAAAAGGATTCAAGTTGGCTGTGACTCCAGGGTATTTAAAAGATGCATACATTTATAAAAAAATACAATTTTTTAAATATAAGCTGAATTACAAGAAGGTGTTAAAGAGCTACCCTTGACTTGCAAGTCACAATTAAGGCACTATTTTTATATTGTTTTAGATTTTGAATATTTTAAGTTCGGTATTGTGTATTTCCAATAAAAAAAATTACATTTCTAATCTTTTATATATATTTATGTATATGTAATTTTCAAAACTATTTAAAATATTTTGTTTATGATTATTTTTTTCCTCTCATTAAGATTATCTTTAAAATTTTGAATTCTTTATATATTTCCCATTTGTTTATTAATAATATCTAAATTTTTTTTTTTAACTCAAATTATTTTGAAGGCAGCTAATAATAATAGAAAAATTAATCTTCCATAGATTAAGTATTTTCATCCCTACTGCATTGGGTCGATAAATGAGTACCAAGCTTGCTTGGGGACTTAAAACACTGACCACCTTGGGACATCTGCTCATGCACCTCAGCGTCCCAATGGTCACGTATACTGGGATGGGCACAGTAGGCCCTGGCCCTCATAGGCTGTTGTACCATCAAGTTTGAGTTTTGAGATTAAGTATAACAATGAAAATGTTACTTTTTTTAAATGAGTTTTAAAAATGTTTCAAAATTTTGTTAATAATTTACTAAAGTATTTCAAAGCAATATACAATGAAGCTGAAAATCATTTTGCCAAAATGCAGTTTTCTGTGTAAATGACTTACTATGATTTTCATCAATGGATGGGAATATTAACAGTAATCCTTTTTCCTGAAATAGATGTTTCATGGACAATTTCTTGATGATTGGAACACATTTTCTTGACTAATCATGAGCCATTCTTATCATACATAAATTTATTTAAAATTTAAAGCTTTTTTTGGTGGTGTTGAAATTCTGTTTACTATAATTTTACTGCCTACACTATGGATTTCTCCTTATAAAAACCTGGCATTAACTGTGAAGACTAAATAGATTTGAATTGTGTAATGAATAGAAGTTCTGTACATGTACTCACAAAACCAGTCAAAATTTCACAGAGAATACTGGGTTCGATTGTGAGAGTGTTAATTTTGTTTAGTCCAATTAATTAAAAAAAATCTGGGTGGAAACTTTTCTGGATCCATGGAGCAATGCTCCAAACCCTGAAAGGTAAACTAAAAATCCCTGAATGTAATAATCCCCTGTTTATTACTTTTTAAAAAGAAAAAAATCTGTACTATTTTAATTGATATTTTTTTTAAAAAATTTGTGAATTTTAAAATTAATGGTTTTGTTAAATTGTACTTACATCTGTTGAAATGAGTTTTGACTTGATTTTACCTAATTATGTATTTGTTACTTTCAATTACATAAATGTAGCTTATATAGTTAAAATAGCATAAATATTCTTTTTTTGAGTTCTTGAAAGGATTAGTATATTACTTTGAAATATTTGTAAAATATAAATTCTTTGTTTTGAAATTTTCTTTAAACATAATTTAACATATATTTAATGAACATATTTTTATAATTTGTTTCATTGATTTTGATAATTTTTTCTCCTTAGGCTAATATTAGAGCCCAAAAAAGGGCTCAGTTTAAAATGAGTCAGGAAAAAGTAATGGAAGAACTGTATGAACAAAAGTTTTATGATCCACGTGTTAGGTTTGTATGTTATTTTAAAAGGTCATCTCTTTTTTTATCATTCTATATGATGATGTAAGTGTAACTTATTACAATAATAAACTTCTTTATATAAATATAACAATGCTTCTCAGTGATAAAGTAATTATGGGATTTTTTTTTTAATAAATTTCTCAATTTTGTTGTAAGTACTTTGTTAACTCTCGCCTAACAAAGTTGAATCACATAGTTTTGCTGTTGAATGTCAGCCCAATAACATTGTGAATCATAACTTAATTTAAATATTGGAAAATTGAACTTATAAAATATTTGTGTTCTTGTTTATAATTTTCTTTTCCAGTGCAAAAACATTTCAGAGACCAAGAAAAAGTTTCAAATTTCATGATAGAGGAAAATTTGAACAATTGGCTCAGAGATTAAGAACTAAGGTAAGTTATTCATAGGCATTTTTCATCTTTGAGCACGAATACATCAGAAATTTTTTTTCCCTTTTGATATTTAAATTTAAGTAAATACACTAGTACAGAGTAGTAATAGGTTTTAACATATTGTTTGTTTTGTTAATTGACATCCTCTTAACCATCTGATAAAACACACATTTTAACTATTGGGTTTTTTTAAAAAATATTTTTGTCTTTAATTATTTAGTTTTAAAATAGTGATATGATAAATATGTCTATATTTCAAATTTTTTTCCCTTCTAAATTGATGTTTATTGTATTCCTTATAATTTAACTATTCATTTTATTGCATATTCATGAGCTCAACTTTGGGATTTCTAATTAAGAGGTTGTGTTCTGCTATCTTCCATTATTTAAAATGAAATGTCTGCATATTTCCAAAGCTTTTAAAAGTATCTCAAAATGTAGCAGCTATTTATTTAATAACATACTAAAAATTTATATTATAATTAAATTTTTTTTAATGGTGATGTATTTCTTTACCCAGAGTAATTAATTTTTTCATTGTCTTTTTGAATAACTGAAATGCACTGGTTTTAATTAGTTTCTTCCAGAAATAATCTTACTTTCTGGTTATTTTAAATGTTCATTGAAAACTTCTCTTACATAAAATTGACTGTTTATTCAAATTTTAAAATACATGTGATTTGAGAGTCAAAAATATTCCCTGCATTAAAAAATTGTTCAACAGTAAATATCATACATCATGTAAGGTACGTTTTGTAGTCTTTCAGGACATTTTTGAAATAATTATTATGGTGTTAGTAATGTAATAAACTACATTTGGATTGGGAATTTATGTTATTTTTCGTACTTTTCTATTAATGTATTGTATTTGAGTGCTACTTTTTAGTAACTTTTATAAACATATGAATATACATTTTTAATTCCTCATAAAAAAATAGCAATACTATTGTTCCTAATTCATTGATAATTTTTTATCTGAAAATATGAAATAGGCAAATTTACTATATATAAACTTATATTAAATTGATAAAAGTAAGAAATACTTTTGTTCCCTTTCATTTCCCATCTCTATTTTCACTTCATTAGTTGTATAATTTTTTAAACATTAATTTTTACATTATATTGCACAATTGTATCAAACTGTTATCCTTAAGTATTCATTCCTATTTTCTCCTTATTTATAGGCACAGTTAGAAAAACTTCAAGAAGAAATTGCTCAAGCAGCTAAAAAAACTGGAATTTCTTCTGCAACAAAGCTTGCCTTGATTGTTCCTAGAAAAGAATATGTAAGTATGCTTTTTATGTTTTTATTTATAAAATTGACATGTGACCAATCAGCTATTTTCTCTTTTTAAATGAAGTAAAAAATTTGGATCTTGATTAAGGGGGAAATTCTTTAAAGATTATGCAATGTGGATTCTTTTTAACAATTTGTTTCCTATGATATGATGACCAGATGAGTTTTTATTTTATTGGTTGAATCAAAACTTTATTAGAACTAAATGTTTTAATTATATATTGATGTTTCATAAGTATTTCTTAGAGATTCATTTATGAAAAAAAATTATTATAAAAGAAGTAGACAAAAATACAGACTTTTAGATGTTTGTTTTGATCTATGTGTTTTCTCCCCTCCCTTTTTATTAATCAGATTACAGATTTCTTGGTTGTCCTTCCAATGGCAATGTTCATGAATTATTATTCCAAAATTGGAAAAAGAATAATTTTGTTTGCTTTTGAGGATTTGTTAGCTATTGTTTCAACATGAAATATTGGAATCTTTATGAAAGTTTTATAATTTGTTTAGTTATTTTTGTGTTTTATTTATTTTTTAGCATGTTTGCTATTTTCAAATATCTTAACATAAAAGGTTTTTTTGCATTACTACTTAAAAGCAGAAGAAATTTATTTGATTTTTATTATATTTTTAGTATAAAATTCCTCATTTTTTGTTCTTAAGTTTGGATTCTTTGTTATTCCTTTATGAGTATTATTTGTGGAAGCAGAACTTTGGTTGAATGTATATTCCCACCATTTATTTCAGCTGAAGGAAAAATTGCATTTTCACATTCTGATAGGTTCTCATTTATCTAAAAAGTGTTTCTTTGATAGAAAAAGAACTCTAGTATAGCTTCAAAATGTGATGTTCATCAACAGTCATTTGACAGAAAGAGATGTCATAGTGTTTTGTTTATTAATTTTACATTTTAAAGAACTGTTTTCCATCATTAAAATCTTTTTGAGAATAAGAATACTGGTACACTTTTTAGTTGGGACAAAATAAATATTTTATTTGATCAGATATATTTAATCTTTGGTGAGAGGGCATATAAAGGAAAGCCCGTATTTTCAAATTTTGCTGATAACTGTAGATTTGAAAAACATTTTTAAATTCCTTAATATCAAAGTATCTGGAAATAAGTGACAGGTATATAAATTAAAACAGTTGCCCCCTAGCAATTGCTTAAATGCTATGTCTCCTATGAATGGTTGGTTGCTCATGCTGTTTAATACTTTTACCTTTTTGCAGAGTTGGTCTCAGGTCATCTCTCGCTGAAAAAAAAAGATACATAGAAAGGTATCGAAAGCTTATTACATATATCCTATTAGGTATGACCAAATTGTTTTAAGAAAAAAACAAAACAAAATTGTGTTGATTTTTCAGCTACAATGACACAATGTTTTATTTGTTTTTGGTTTTTGCTATATAAACATAGTATTCCTATTAATGGAAAATAATATTTTTTTAAACTAAATTATTTTTGGAATAAGGAGGAAAAACTATGTTTATGTGAATTTCTATAAATGTGCTTTATATTATATGGTTTTATAAACCGATTACGAATTCTGAGATTTACAAATTGCAGCTACTTGAAGTGATATTTAAATAATTATAAGTCTTGATTCATGAATTTTGTATGAATTTTTTTTAAAGTTGAGATTAAACATTCAGTAGTTACTTTTTTTTTATAAAGAACACAAGTAAAAAAAAATTTGATCCAGCAAATAAGTTTAATGACCATAAATTATCAATAAATGAGTTAAATTAACAAAAGCCATTAATTTTTTAATACACATTGTAATTTAAATAAAATATATATGTAATTTATGTACATAACTAGGGTTTCTGTAAACTATGCATTTTATTCCCAACATCAGCAGAACTTTCAACATCCTATATGTTTCTACATAGTGGCGAAACATTAAAAATGTTAAATGTCAGTTTAGTTATACAAGAATTTATGTTTTATACAAGTACACAATCTGTCTAATTACATTGGCGATCACTGTCAATGTTCTTCACAATCTTGAACCAGACAGAAAGTAATGTATTTGGATATTATCTGAATATTATTTTGATTTTGTTTACTGCATTATCTGTTGTATTTGGATATTATCTGAATATTATTTTGATTTTGTTTACTGCATTATCTGTAAGAAAAGTCATGACTGTATTATCATTTTAAACAAGCAAAATATGTAATTATTTTAAATGAAGTAAAAATAAGTTTCGTTGGTTATTGAGGTTTTTATCATCAGTTGTGTCACAGAATGGTGTGATTTAAATTATTTTCAACCTTGTGTGTTTCTCCTATTTGCATAGATATGCAGTTACTTACAATTTTATAATATAATGAAACTTTTAATCAAGTTAAACCCCTTTATTGTATTGCTTACATTTGTAAACAGGGGGTTTTAAACTAATTTAATATTTTTTACTTGTTGAATTATAGTAGGTTTTAATTGTAGTATAATTAAAACAGTTGCTATCTTTCTGATATTTTTTTTAATGTTGTTAATCTGTTATTGAACAAAATTCAAAAAAAGTAAAATGTTTTTAGAATGGGTATTTTTTTTAAAAAATCTAGCTGCTATAGTTGAAACAAAATTAAATTTTAAATTAAAATAATTGAGCTATTAAAACATTTTTGAATTTCAAGAAATGAACTTTTAATTATATATGTGCTTTAATTTTTATTGCAATAATGTTAAATCTATGGAATTACTGATCCATTTTGTGTGTTGTCATTGTTGCTGAATAAAGAGGGGAAAGTCTGTCAGAGTGTATATATAAATGCTGTAAAATTTTTCTGTATGGTATACACTCTGAGCCATCATTCTGTGAATAATTTCAATAACATTTCTTTAAGAAAATCAATGTACAAATCTCATTTTTAAAAAATAAAAAAACAGACTAGTCTTTAAGTAAATTTTAGGAAAAGGACGTAGTATTTCATTAAAAAATTGGAGGTTTTTTTAGTTTATTAATTAATTTTATATTCAATTTTTATTAAAACTTAAACTATTTGGTGTTTTTTTTAGAAAATTGGAGAAATTGTAATTTATTTTTTAAAGGCAAAAATTAAAAATAAATAAAAAAATGCTGCATAGAATGAGAGTAAAAGCTTTATAATTTGCAGTCCAATTGAAAAAATAACTGATTACATGACTAATTAATTCCATGGAATATGGAGTTAGATTTAAGCAGTTTGGAGAAATATTACTGTAGGCGTGAGTGGCCCTTCTCCAGTATTGAATGGAATCATTCAGTGGCATTGTTTTTATTTCCAGAAAGAAGGTGAAGTGCCTGAGGTGGAATGGTGGGATTCATATATTTTACAAAGCGATAAGTAAGTTGTCTTTTTTCCTATTTAACCCTCTCGTCCTGTTGGATGATGAATGGATATTTTGCAGTTCTTTCTCTGCATAGATCGTAACTTGTGCAAAATCAAATGGTTAAGAATGAATACTCTATTTTAAAAAGTTGATTATAACTATTTTCTAAAAGATTCATAGATTGTGAGAGAGGGGAAAATAAAGCATGAATCATAAAATTAAGTATTCAAGTTATCTCCAATTTTGTTGATATATTTAATGTACTTATATAAGGTATTTTTTAAACTAAAAAACTTATAATATGTATGTACTGAAAATGTGCTTTTTTTTAAATCTAAAATCTGTCATTAAATAATGAAAAGTTAACTCAAATTTACTTTCTCATAATAAAATTTTTGTAGAAATTTAAAAGCAGAATGATTGATATCGAGTAATGTTACTGAGGTATTGACAGAATCCTGCTTTAAATGTGATTTTATTCCTTTTGTTTTCAAAAATTATTACATTATAAGAAAATGCCCTTTAAATATATTTTTTTTCTTCTTCTAATGGGGCTGCATATTTGTATTTAACAATTGCAAATCTAGTACATTCCCCAGGAGGCTGGTATGACTTTTTAGAGCAGCACCATATAAATGATACCAATTATCACAAGTAATTTTCATGCCCAGTTTCCTCCCCAGAGGGAGGCACCTGAGCTCTGACAATGCAAACCTGCACTAGGATTTAATCTTGCCAAGAGCACCCCAGCCAAGCTCTTGAGATCTTTTACGTACTGTATAATCATATGACTTGGCCGCTGTCGATTTTCTCCATCAAGAAAATCCACCGACTTGAGCCGGGGTCAAACCCGCAACCTTGGGTGCAGAAGGGCTTAAATATAAATGGGATTAGAATTACATATTTTAATCTAACTTATTGAAGGCAGTGTTTTTTAGATTTATCATGATTTTTTTTAATTGACAAAGATTTAATAACTATTGAGTTTAAGTTTTAAAAGAGCTGAGCATTTGTTTTTTAAAAAAATTTGACTATCAGAATTCTCAGGAAATAATTAAATTTTCTATTGCGCTGATTGTATTCATGTTGTCAAGTCCTCATCCTTTTAAGTAATGTTGTATGTTAAACATTTGATTTGTTTAAAAATATAACCAAAATGCATATATTTTCATTGCTCTGAAAAGAATGTTTTAAAATTATGTAAAACTTATTTTTTGATTATTCAACACTTATTATCTTAAATTATTAATTCCATAAAAATATTTGTATTGAAATTTTTTACCCACCTACTTGCCTTTCTATAAAGAATTTTTTTATTTAATTTTCATGTTATATTCATTATATATAGCACCAAAAGTTTCACCCTTTTTGAAGTCCATTTTAGATATGTATGTTTCAAATGAAAACTCTAAAGGTTATACATTCTGGCCTTTAATAATCCAGATATCATTTTAAGATGAACTGCATAGCTTCATTTTACATGTTTTTATGCTTTATTTTGACTTGAATTCTAAATTAAAATTAAGTACATTTTTTAGTCTTAAAAATTAAATTTTTTCCATTCATTTTCCCTTTTAAATTGATAAAAGCTAGATTATCATGTAAAATTCTATTGTTTTAAACAAATGAATATAAATTTTTATTATGACAATGCTTCTCTACTCAAATTTACTATGAATTTTGCAAAAATGATTGTTATATTAGTCATATTGCATCTATATGAGTAAAGTAAGAAAAACAATTCAATTGATTTTCCTTTTCAAAGCAATGAAAGTATGTTAGTAATGGATGCTCATTGTAATTTATTTCTAGCTGCTTTTTCTCTTTTTTTTACAGTTACGACAAATATAATGAGGAGTCAAAACTGGAAGGTGTCACTGCACTTGTAGAGCATCCTATACAAATGAAGTCACCTTGTGAGTTCTTGCTTTAAAAGGGTTAATTCCTATACATTTTTTGTAGAATTATTTAAGACTTATTTATTTAAAAAAAATATCACATACAATAAATTAAAAGTTGTGAAATTTGAAAGATTGTTTTATAAGCTCAACAAAGAAATTTTTATATGAAGTAGTGTAAATTAAAATATTGCTATTATAATATGCAAGAAAAGGGAAATGAAGAGAATAATAAAAGAGAAAAGATTAGAGGGAAACAAAATAAAAGTTAAATTAAATGCTACCTGTTTGAGGCCAGGAAGGCACAGACCATTTTTAGTGTCTTCATTCTGTTAAGTGCAACACAAGACTAGTTTGGTTTTGTCAGAACATAGAGTTAATGTTTGTTAGGTGGCAATGCGATCTATTGATACAGTTGTCAATTGAAAGAATGATCCGTTACACTATTGTATTTCAAAAACTGATTCATTTACTGTGTTTCTTTCTTTTTTTTATTTCATAATTATCATTTCTGATACCATTCCATTGAATAATACATTTTGCACACAGTTAATTAAAATGATAGTATAATGATACAAGAAGATTCCTATACTTTAGCTACAAAAAACCGAAAATTCTTGAAAGATAATGAAAATTCACGATGTTTTTAAATTTATCATGCTTTCTTTTCTGCACAATTTCCAAAAAAAAAAAAATGTTTTTATTCACACAGTATTTGTTGATAGTAATTCATATTTTCTTTCAAAGGTGATGCTTCTCAACCAGTGTTCATTCCTCTCTATTTGACCAAAAAAGAAAGGAAAAAGCTGAGAAGACAAAACAGAAGAGAAGCATGGAAAGAAAAACAAGAAAAAATTCGTCTAGGATTAGAACCTCCTCCAGAACCCAAAGGTATTCCCTTCTAATGCTATTATTATTATTATTCTCTTAACAGGCTATTGAAAAACTACACCTGTTAAAAGAGTTTTGTTATTTAGTTTAAGAATTTTTAATGTATTAAAAAACAATTTTATTTTTGACAATGCTGATTAAGTTTTATCAGGTATATTTATGTGTAATTTGTGTTAGGTTAGCTGGACACAATTGCAATCAAATCCTGCCATTCTCAATATGGTTTTTTATCAACAATTTAGTATTACCAACAGTTTATTATTTTTTGTTTGTTATTGCCTAAAGTATCTGATTAGTGATATTTGTGCCCTACTACAAACTGTACATTCCTTACAATTTTATCTACTTATCAAAATTAGACCACTTTTCCACCCTGAAATTACAAGAAACAAATAGACTAATTTGTTTGGACATCAAAAAAGAAAAGTTATATAAATGTAAATTTTAATTGCATTGGCTGCTAACATGTTTTTATTTAAATATACAATTAAAATCATGTTTTATTCTGTTGTATGTGTGTTTGTGAGTAACAGTAGAATCATTTTGTTGTATGCACCAAAATGCCATTACATTAAGACCATCCCTCATCTAGAGCAGTGAGCTTGCAGGCTGCAGCTGATGCTGGAGTACATAAGATGCCCATGCTCTAACAAGGAAAGCAACTGATTTATCAAATTTTGACAATCATTATGGCTGAGGACCCGAAAACATATAGAAGTTATAGATTGTCATGCTGTGCTTGAAAATAACAATGCATGAAATGTGAACTATAAACTTAATTGCTTAGCAACATAAATTAAAGTTTTAAATTTTAAAAAACAAGCTTCATTTGTAGCTGTAAAGGGAAAATGCACCAATTTACTTGGGTTCCATATCTACAATAGATCACTGGTATATATACTGCCTTTACATTGAACTTGGCCTCCTGTTGCAAAAAGTAAAATTTGAGAATTTCCCTGATAGCAGGAATAAGAAAAAAAGTAAAAAAGATTTCATTTTAATAAAGTGTAAATTAAATGAATGATTTTAAAGAAAAGGTCTTAGACTTATTTTTGACAAAACAGCCACTCTAAGTATTAAAAGGGTTTTGTAGGTGGTAAAACTACAAATCACCAACCAGCAGTTTGTAAACCACAGCACATTGATTCTAGAGGAGAGCGAAGACTGTTGCACATTGTTTGCCATGACTGATTGAGGTAGCCAGTTGGGTGGCATATTTTATTTGTCACAGGCCTTGTATGCCTAAGGTTGTGGATTCAACCTCAGTCCAAGTTGGTGGATTTTCATGATGCAGAAAATCAACAGCATCCATGTGGTATGATTATGCTGCATGTTAAAGATCCCTAGTGTACTTGTTTGGCTTAGATGCTCTCAGCAAAATTAAATTCCTAGTACCATTTCGCATAGAGCTCAAGTGCTCCCTCTGGAAAGGAAACTGGGTGGAAAAATTACATTCCGACAATTGGTATCTCCTATATGGTACTGCACTAAAAAGGGATACCAGTTACCAGGGAATGTACTAGGTCTACAAAGGTAAATACCAGTCCACAGTCCCAATGGAAATTTAAAAAAACAATTGGGGTAAGCAGACAATGTGTTTTGTCATGACCCAGAGGTCACTGGTGTGGCAGGGTTCGAGGAAAAAGCAGACATGATCGTAGAATAACTAATTTTATTCAACCTTTAACATTTTACCAAGTGCACTTTTATAATTGAACTTTGGGAGCAAAAGAAACCTTGATCCGAAATCAGGTAACTAAATTATTGAATCAACTTGTCTTCATTAAAGCTTTTTGAATGATCCTGCTCACAGCCTGATGGCTCGTTCAGCTGCAAGGTTGATGCCTTTCACTATTCCTACAGATTCTCCTTCTACTATTAATCTTAAGATCTTACACGACCACCAGTCGCTACTTACTAACACTTGGATTTCAGTTTTAACTGCCAATACTTAACTGTTATATCCCATACTCAATGACTGGCTCTTAAATAGTAATTACATTTGCATAAATCGAGTCATCTCTATGGAAAGCAGTTTTTAAACTAAAATCATATTTGAAGAATATTTTCCCCTTGATGATTAGTAGAAGACCTGAATAGAACTCATTACAGTTTCTACACAATGCAGTGTTGCTGCTGCTATGTCTGGATTTACACAGCTAGCATTGAAAGGTCACCTGTTTCAACAAATCAAGTTTTCTAGTTAATCACATTGATGGTTCAGACACAAGGCAAGAGTATTTATAATATTAATAGTGTAACTGGTTATATATTCAGTAATGAAAATTTTTAAAAGTTAATAAAAGTATTAATTATTAAATAAATTTAATTTTGATGTATATTAAAAACATTATGTAATGCACTGAAATTTTCTGAAAGATGGGAAATGGTTCTCTGGTTTTTAAATTTCATTTGTATATTTGATGCACAAGAAAAGAAAAATATTGTTTTGCTGCTGTTTGTAAAAAATGCAACACCATGAAGGAATCATCAGAATTAAATTAACTTTGCAGCAAATATCAATTATAGGATGTTACGAAAAATTTCAGAGCCACCATGCATGTGTGGCATGTGCAGACCCTCTGAACTGATGCTGAAAGCATATAAATAGAGGGCTATAGTGGGACCATTTGGAAATATTTAATGATTATTTGTTAGTGGCGAACATTTAATGAGACCTAAGTATGCCTCCACAACGAAATAAGAAATTCCACTAACTTACGGAATTTGAACGGGGCAGGAGATTATCGACCTTCCAGAAGGAGGATTTTCTTATTGCCCAATAGGAGCTCGTGTGCAGCAAAAAAGTTCCAAAACGATGCAAGTTTGGAAGCGGTGGACTGACGAGCACCAAACAACTCGAAAAACTGGCAGTGTGCGACAGAAGGTGACGTCAGCGCACGACGATCAACAACTGCTCCGCATGGCAGTGAATGACTGTACAGCTTCCTCCAGGCAGTTAGCAGCACATTAGTCTACTACTACAGGTGTACTAACGTTATTATTTATTTATCCGATGCCGTACTTGGCTTCTTGACCATTTGACGCCGAGCCTCCCAGTACCGACTGGCAATGTCATCAGCCGGGTATTCATCAAGTCCAGTGCATTGGAACAGGTGTTCGCAGATTGGGCCTCAAAAAAATGTCCTGTAGTTAGGCGAAAGCGGGCAACAACCTCGGCTCTCTCCAAGTGCCTTGGGATTGGGCCCACAGTGGCCAGAGTTTCCCATGGCTTTCCAAAACACTTCGTTTTGTGGGTCATGGCAGTATTTGTCAATGTATGTGGGGATAATGCTCTTCTGAGGGTCAAGGGGACTTCCGGTTGAGTTGACTCAGCTCCCCACGGCTTTTTGGTCGGCTTCGTCAATTCCTCAACGTCTGCTGCACCGTGGATTACGTGCAACAGTGCCTTTATACAGGATCCCCCTCACGGCAAACCATTGACAGCTGTGTCTGCAATGGGCTCATGAGCACAGAGTCTGGCAAGTTGATTGGCACCAAGTTGTCTTTTCAGATGAATCACGCTTAAATTTGTGGTACCATGATGGCCGCATTCATGTTAGATGCTATGCCGGTGAACGCTGCCTTCCAGAGTGCGTTATCGAACGACATAGTGACCTAACACCCAGAGTTATGGTTTGGGTGCGATTTTGTATCATTGATGATCCAATATGCTACGAATTGAGGGTAATCTCAATAGCAACAGGTACGTCCATGAAGTGCTGCACCCGAAGTTGTTCCCTTCCTTCAAGGCATCCCTGGAGCTATCTTTCAGCAGGATAATGCACGCCACATGTTGCAAAGACTGTTCAAGACTTCTGTTCAGCCCAACACATGCAACTTCTTCCTTGGCCTGTTTATTCGCCTATTGAGCACATCTGGGATTTGGTTGGTTGGTGTCTCGCTCGTGATCCACGTCCTGCAGCTTCAAATGATGAACTTTTGCTGTGCATACAAGCAATATGGAATTCTTTTCCACAAGCAGACATTCAAAATCTGTTTGACTCATGCCACGTCGTATAGCAGCAATTATTGCAGCGCATGGTGGCTACACTAAATACTAATTTCGGACACTTAATATTGTTTTTTCGCTTTGAAAATTTCATCATTTATTTGTACTAATACAAGTCGTTTGAACATTAAATTTCATTTAATTCTTATGATTCCTTCATGTTGTTGCATTTTTTACGAACAGCAGTTTATGTATAAAATTCTGTATAGAAAATGATAACATTTCTCTTTTTTTTTTTAAGGAATCATTTATAGGCTCATAGTTATAGATAAAAAATATATATACATTATAAATGCTTCATAAATAATTATTTTTAAAATATTTTTAATTTGCATAAAAATTGAAAAAGCTTTTATTTACTTAGTTATTAATATCAGGATATATTAAGGATTTTTTTATTAAAGTTTGAAATTCTATTGAATTGTGGTATTTTATATTTTCTACTAATTCATTCTAGAGGAAACAGAGCCTCAAAACCATCTTTTAAGTACATACAATTTAGTGTAACAATCTGTAATCCTTTAACACCAAGAATCAGTACCATAGAGTGGCCGCAGTAGCCTAGTGGTATAGGTATTGGATCGTGGTTGGCTGTGTCACGAGTTCGAGCCCAGTACCACTAAAGATCCGCTGTGTAGCAGCGATGCACGCTAAATCTGTCGAGAGCTGAAACGTCCTCCCGTTGGTGTGGTGTGGTAGTTAGGAAAGGGGGTGCCAGCTCAGGTGTCGTCCACATCACTTGACCATGGTTTAAAATGACGTGGTCCGTCGCCAAAAGCCCTTGTGTAGCTGAACAGTGCGACGTTAATATTCACTCACTCACTCATCAGTACCATAGATGGCAATATTTCTCTTAGAAGTCGTTTTAGTTGCAAATGTTTTTAATTGATTAAGTAAATTTATCTTTATTTTGGAAAGTTTTTACATTTGTTATGCAAGAAAATAATTATACATCTGGTCTTTTCCTATACAGCTTTGCTATTAACAGTCATTGTACTGGTTATGACCTGGATAGGTTGATCATTCATTTAACTTCTCAACTTTCTTTTGTTCAGAAAGTTTTATTCCACTGAAATATTTTTTTATAAAAATTCCAGAATTGTGTGTGGAGGATATTGAACAGTATCGTCTGATGAATAATTTTTGAAAAACAATAAAATTATTAGTGTTACAATTAATTAGTATTTTGTGATGTGTTTTTTATGTAAATTTTTTTTAAGCAATTTGGTAAAATTTCCAAAATCACGTTTGCTTCCTTTTTTAAATATTCCAGTTCGAATGTCTAATTTAATGAGAGTGTTGGGAAATCAGGCAGTTCAAGATCCCACCAAAGTAGAAGCTCATGTAAGGGAACAAATGGCCAAACGTCAAAAGTAAGGAAACTTTTTTATTGTAATCCAAATGGATATTTTGTTAAAAATCTTATTATATCCTCTAGTATTTCACACATACACTATATAATTAATTTTAACACTATATGTTTAATTTTATTAAATTGAAATTTTGTTGATTGGTAAGCTAGTAACTTTGGGAATTTTTGGAGAATTCCACATTTCAATCCAGTATTCATCAAAATTCAAATTTCCTTCTAAAATGTAGTGTGTGTTTCATGTCAACTGATATCTGGGGCTTATTTAAGGAAGATCTCTGTTTAAAATACATAAAATTGAGTGAATGAGAACAATGTTATTGTAGTTTTATTGCATTTAGAAATTATAACTAGAAATATTGAACACTTTTCTGTTATGTACATTTTTATGTGTGTGTGAAGGTTTCATACTATAATATGCACCCTTCTCTTTTTCTTTTCTTTTTTAACTCTGTAATTACGTTCCTTAGTAACCATGAAAAGAAAATTCATATAAAAAAAATACATGTGATTTATGATAAATTTAAGAATATGTGCATATTTATAAAACAAAAACAAAATTCATTTTTATTACAAAAAAAATAACATTACTATCAGTGAATATTGTTTCTCAAGTTACTAATAAAATTCTTGATATCCTGCTTCACAAAACTTTACATTGAAATTTTAATGCAGGCTCTATGTGAGTAACAAAATGTTGTTCCATACTTATTGCAAACTCTTGTGAATTTAATCAGCTGTTAATAGCTGAATGCCTTCGATTGCGTGATTATCGACTTTTTATTATCATAAGCTGTCATAAATTCAATCAAAGGACTTTAACACAAAATACAATTATACTCATGAATGAAATACTGTGTTCAAGTTGAAATACAACAAAATAAAGAAAAAATGATTATAAAATTCGAGTATTCCCCATAACTCCAGAATACAAAATAAATGAGCCATGAAGTAGATCAAGCAACTCGCGCAAGTGTAGACATAAACCAACCATCTTCCGATTACACTCAAAATTAGAATTAAAAAAATATTGGATGTGAGGGATTCGTGTCAGAAAAAAAAATTCAAGCAAAAAGTATATTGGTAAACCGTGTTATTTCAAAATCATGTAAAAAAGAGTTGGGTATATAACAGATTTATCTGCATATTTATTATTTAACTACAATTTTTTCTGGTGTTAGCTTCGAAATACTGATATTTTGAAAATAAATCTTTAAAATGTTTAATTTTTATTGCATTTTTTAAATACAGACATTTATAAAAATTCTTCGAGTTTATTTCTTTTTCTGGTACTTTATTATATAGATGTAATTCTTTGGCACTTTTGTATTTACTGCCTGGATTTTTACAAAAACAGATAAAATTTTAGTTTTGTCATGATTTTCAACTTATTTCATATCTATTAGTATACCAGTTGATTCAAAAATAGTGTGACCATTTTCAGAGCATCATAAATACTTATTGAATAAAGTTATTTACTTGAAATTTTCGGTGCAGCTTCCTTTAGCATAGTACTCTTTAAGTAAACATTTAGCCTAGCCAAAAAGAGCTTTCTGGAACATTTTGGGGGGAATTTTCCTAACTTCCTCTTTGATAGCTTTTGAATCCCTTGGAAAATTCTTACTTTACATCTATTTAATTGTTTTTTTAAGTATTCCCATAAAAAATGTTTGCAAGCAGCACAGTCGGGATGATGATAGCTATTCCTCATAAGGAAGAAAATTTATTTATTTTTATTTTTTAGTCATTTTATAGTTGATTTTGTGGTAGGACATGGTGCAGAATCTTGGTGGAAAAAAACTTTCCTGAAGGTTTGATTGCGAGCCAAATTTTATTTTGTTTCAAAGTTTAGATAGTAATACATGTGGCAGTTGTGGAGTGCTACTGTCGCTAGATGACATTAATAGGGGAGAGGAACCAACAGAGCACCGAGAAAGAAGTGAAGAGAGACTGAGGTGCCTGAAGCAGAAGTAAACAGTTAAAAGAGAAGCCAGCACTTCATCATTATTCTTTGTCAAAAAAGGTGCAGCTGTAAACATCTCCGCTATCCAGACTGCTGCCGCGAGCATGCAGAAAGGAAATCAATTCTTAAATTTAAACTTTTGTAAATAATTTTGAATGTGCTCTCTTTGTAAATACTTTTAAATGTGTTCCGTTTTAAATAGTAATTAAATTGACGTGACTGAATTGGGGATTATTATTTCTTTAACACGTGTATACGCTAAAGTGATGACCCTGGACTTTGAATTTGCAACGTAGTAATCAATTTCCATCCACCTATTGACTTGGTGAAAAGGACTTTTTGAAACGAACTATTGTGGTGCTAGTTTTATACTTTACGATCAATATTTATATATTATTTCTGCTCATCATGTCGGAGGAAGAGAGCTTCCATACCACCAGCATTGAACGTGTTTTGGTAAAAATATTGCTGTTTTGGCGTGCGAATCCCGAGATCTGGTTCAGCCAAATGGAGAGCCAGTTTGTTTTAGCAGGAATCACGATGGAAATTACTAAATTTCACCATGTGGTTTCCATAATACAGCCAGAAGAATTAGGAATAGTTGGAGGTATAATTTTAAACCCTCCAGCAGTAAAACCGTACGCCGCTCTCCGAACAAGACTGTGTTCACAATATGCTGAAACAGAACAATAGCGTTTACGTGGCCTGATTTCAGGAATGCAGCTTGGCGATCGCAAGCCTTCACGTCTGTTGTTAGAGATAAGGAGCAAGGCAGATAATAGAATATCGGAAGAATTGCTGATGTCCCTATTTATACAGTGTTTTCTGACTCAGGTGCAGCAGATTTTGGCCATTTCAAACGACAAACTGGCTGAAGTGGCGGACAGAATCATGGCAGTCGCAGGCTCTACCTCTTCGATTCATGTGATCAACGCCGAGAACCAAGACCTGAAAACCATGCTGATGAAGATTTCCTCACGCCTGTCTCGCTTGGAGACCCTTGAATGATCTAGCTCACATGGACCAGAAGGGCGTTTCCATCGCAATCACCCAGCACAAAATCCGGAGCTCATAAGCATTGTTGGTACCACAGGTGTTTCAAGGAATGTTCTACAAAGTGCAGAAAACCGTGTTCCTTCCAGACTTGAGCAGCCGTCACTCAACCTATCGAGTGCGACACAATGGTGATCAACTGGTTATATCTCTCGGATAGGACTTCCTAGTCAAAATATCTGATTGATACTGAGGCTGACGTCTCGGTAATTCCTCTGACCACGGCATCAAAGCATCTTCCACCTGCTTCTCTCCAACTTTTCGCAGCAAATGGGACACCGTCACCTCGACCTACAGTCAAAAGCTTGTAACCCTTGATCTCGGACTTCGCAGGGTGTTTAAATGCCATTCATTGCCGCAGTCTCGCAACCAATAATAGGGGCAGATTTCTTATGCCACTATGGGTTGCTTGTTAACATTCGTCATGATTGCCTGGTGGACTCGTTGACAAAGTTAAAGACACAGGGCATGATGCAGCAGGGGAATAATTCTGGAATCAAGGCAGTCAATGGTAACATCAAATTTCATTGGTTGCTCACTGAGTTCCCTTCTCTTGTTAAAGCTGCTTCAACCTCTAGGAAGCTGAGGTGAAGCACACAATAATAACAGAGGACCTCCGGTTTTCTCCAAGTCACGACGACTACACCTGGACAAGCTAAAGGCAGCAAAGCAGGAGTTTCAGTTTCTTGTGGACACCGGAATTTGTAGAGCCTCAAGCAGCTGTTGGGCATCTCCACTGCACTTGGTTCCTAAAATTAATGGAGATTGGTGTCCTTGTGGAGATTTCAGAAAACTCAACGTGGCAACAATTCCTGATCAATATCCAGTGCCTTACATTCAGAACTGTTTACAGGTCCTAGACAAAAAAAGAATTTTCTCAATGCTAGATTTGTCAAAGGCCTACCACCAGATTCCGGTGCAGGAAGAGGACATTCTGAAAACTTCTGTGACAACACCCTTTGAACTGTTTGAGTTTCTTTACATGCCTTTCGGACTTTGGAATGCTGCTGCCACTTTCCAACGATTCATCAAGGATGGAGATCAGCACTTAAGCCATCTCAAATAAGTATTTCAATGTTTCGAGGAATACGGCATGGTGCTAAATGCCTCTAAGAGTGTGCTCGGCAAAACCAGTAAAATTTCTGGGGCACTTGGTGACTGCAGAAGGTATTTCTCCATTACCATTAAATTACGAACTTTCTCAAACCAGAAACCGTGAAGGAGCTTCATTGTTTCCTGGCAATCTGCAATTTTTATAGGCGTTTCATACCACACGCTGCTAGAACACAAGCAGTGTTAAACAACTATTTAAAGGGAGCCAAAAGGAATGACCAGACACCTATTTTATGGTTTGAAGAATCTGCTGCTGCATTTGAGAAGTGCAAAAAAGATCTTGTGGAGGCCACAGTTTTATACCACCTCTCGGCAGATACATCACTTGCCATTGTGGTGGACGCATCAGACACACCAGTAGATGCTGCACTCCACCAGCTGACTTCTAGAGGGTGGCAACCTCTCGCCTTCTTCTCAAAGACTCTCCAGCACAGCGGAGGTACAGTGCATATGATAGAGAGCTGCTGGCAACTTACATGGCCATTAAATACTTCCGGCACATGGTGGAAGGACAGAGTTTCACTCTTTTTACTGTCCACAAGCCTCTGGTATGTGCATTTAAGCAGAAGGAAGACAAATGCACTCTGCGACAGCTCCGACACTTGGATCTAATTGGGCAGTTCACAACGGACATTGGGTACTTGAAAGGATCTGAGAATGTGTGGTGGCCGACGCCTTATCGCGCATTCACATCTCAACCATCAACACACCATCTGTAGTCGACTTCAGCTAGATGGCTAGGGAGCAGCAAAAAGATTCCCAATTGCAGGATATTTTAGCTAGTTTTTGTCCAATTTCCCTTGTGCTACAGCCTTTCTCAGTGGGACAGCCTCCAATCACACTCCATTGTGACGTGTCAATGTATCACATTTGTCCATTTGTGCCAGAGATTTTCAGATGGGAAATTTTCAACAATCTGCATGCACTCTCACACCCAGGAGTAAGAGCGTCCCTGAAGATGGTTGCTGAGCGATACATGTGGCCAGCAATGAGACAGGATGTTGCTCTGTGGGCTCATACATGCTTACAGTACCAGCGTTCAAAGGTAGCTTGGCATACAAGAAGTGAAATTAGAAAGTTCAAGCTATCTAGTTCTCGTTTTGAGCATGTACACATCGACCTTGTGGGCCCACTGCCTGCATCAGAGGGTTTTCGTTTGTGCCTTACCTGTGTGGACTGGTTCTCCAAGTGGCAGGAGGCATTTCCAATGGTGGAGATTTCAGCAGAGGACGTGGCCAAGGCTTTCTACACTGGTAGGATCTCCAGATTCGGTTCTCTCAGATTAATGACAGACCAGGGGACATAGTTCGAGGCATCTGTTTCATGCTCTATCGCAATTATTAGGCACAGAGAGGCAACACACAACTCCATATCATCCAGCCACAAATGGCCAAATAGAGATTTCATCGGCAGTTGAAAGTGGTTATAATGGCGCATGGAAACGCTCAGTGGATCATAGAATATCCTACCGTACTAATGGGATTCCATGGCACTTGAAAAGAGGATCTGCAAGTCACAACTGTGGAGATGATTTATGGAGCTCCTATCAGGCTTCCGGGCGAATTTCTATGTGTATCAAAACCAAGCGCAGATCCTGTTACTTTGGTGTGGAGACTCGGGGAGGAGCAAAGATTTGGCCACATGCAGCCATGTCTTTCTGCATATAGACTCCTTCAGAAAAGGTTCGCAACATCCATACGAAGGTCCCTGTAAAGTTGTCGACCGTACAGTAAAGGTGTTCAGGATCTTGAGGCATGAAAAGGAGGTGTCGATGGGCATAGATAGGCTGAAGCCTGCCTACATCCCCAAAGAGTCAGAGGAAATTCCAGAGTCGGAACAAGAAAAGCAGAGAGAAAGCTCTAGTAGGCAAGAAACCACAACTCGTTCTGGCTGCACAGTACGTTTTAACCCCAAGTATAGCTAAAAGACTCGCTATCGCTGGTGGGGGGCTACCTGTGGCGGTTGTGGATTGCTGCCGTTGCTAGATGACATTGGTAAGGGAGAGGAACCAATAAAGCACTGAGGGAAGAAGTGAAGAGAGACTGAGGTGCCTGAAGTGAAGTAAGCTGTTAAAAGAGAAGCCGGCACTTCGTCATTATTCTTCATCGAGAACGGTACAACTGTAAACATCTCCACTATCCAGGCAGTTACCGCGAGCATGCAGGAATGAAATCAGTTCTTAAATTTAAACTTTTGTAAATACTTTTAGATGTTCTCTCTTTGTAAATACTTTTAAATGTGTTCCATTTTAAATAGTAATTAAATTGACGGGGCTGAATTGGGGATTATTATTTCCTTAACACGTGTATACACTAAATACATTAGAAAAATGTCTTTTTTGATTTTTAAGTGCTTTATTTACAACTGAATTTTAACAAACATCCTTCAAAAGCCTTAAAAATTTGTTCTGGATTTGAGGATAATATTTTGGTTTTATAATTTACTTCCACTAATAAAAAGGGTTAGATTAGTAATTTAAATATTTCGTTTTTAAAATAAAACCATTAGTAAACCGATAGAAATTCACCATAAATAGTTCTATGCTTTTAAAATTGATCACACTAATTTTCAATCAACTGTTATGCTTTGTTTGATAGTGTAATTTTTAAATAGTCAGTTGTTGAATTTAAATTCCTTTAACTTGATATATTTCAATTTAATTCTTCTATGTTTATTTAACTGTAGACAAGTTGGAGAAGTATCAACTGAATCTTTGTAGATTTGCATGCATCCAATTGTGCATCTTAATATTCATTAGTATATTGTCACGAAGTTCAAAATAAACACACGGTTAGGTTTATCAAGCACTCGTTTTTATTATAACAGAACAGAGAACTGCCCTCAACTGATGGAACTCAGTTTTTATGTATATATAGAAGAATTTTCGAGAAATATCTAGCTCAAATAGTAAAGAAAGTTCTAGAATCAACCAGATTCTAGAGAAATAATGAATAATATTTTTTTAAATTAAAACTCCTGTCTTTGGATAAAATGCAATGGCTAGGAGTCAAACCAGGGATGGACGGATCTGCAGGTCCAGTGCTCTAACGACCGAGCTGCGGTGGATGATAGCAATTTTTCCTTGTATAGCAATATTTTAATATGTTAGCAATGTGGCAATTGATCTTTTCTAAATAATTCTTCAAATAGAAATTCTGTTGATGAAATATTTTAGAGCTCATGAAGAAGCAAATGCTGCTCGTAAGTTAACTGCAGAGCAAAAACGTGAAAAGAAAATCCGCAAGCTGAAAGAGGATACATCAACAGGTGTCAATGTTGCTGTTTACAGGTAAAGTTATCTTAAGTTTCTTTGATTTAGAGCTATTTATTTTTTAATTTTAACAAAATTGTTTTCAAAAGCATAAGTATTCTGGTTATAAAAATTAAAGGATATTGAGAAAAAATGCTAAGTTCATTTTGTAGCCAATGCTTGCAATTATTTATATTAATTTAATACAATTTAATGTAAAATTGCATTTCAATGCATAAGTTAGTGCTGGAAATATGAAAATTCAGTGGTTGACAATGTAGTGCATAATGACCTTTTTTTGGAATTCCAATCTGTGGTGCTGTTTAACCCTCCAAGCGGTCTGCACGTAAAATTCTGCCATTCAGATGCTTTTTCTGCCTTCACAGATTTCAAAGCGGCCAAGCCGCATTCTTAAAATACGCTCAACGCTTTGAGAACCCCACCTGAAAGCAAAAAAATATGTGCGGTGCATTTTTGAAGCATCTCCAGAATGGCAAGACTTTAAGTGCAGACCGCTTAGAGGATTAAAGTGATTGAGGTTTCTGAAAGTAGATCAGTATTCATTAGTTACAGTCAAAGGTATTATTTAATGAAGGTTAAAAGTGACTAATAATTAGTATTATTGAGGGAAGTCAAACAGAAATGGAGGTTGCCAAGATTTGAATATCTCTCAAAGAGACATATCAAAAGTTTGGAGTTGCATTTGACTATTTTTCTGCCATTGTCAGATCAAAAAAACTGTGAAGAAACTACAAGGGTTTTAGACCTTCATGTTGCCTCAGGAACTCAAATTAACTATTCTACTGTTGCATGAAGGTTTAACAAAGTTGGACAGTATGCGAGAAAACATTAGTTTATGTTCACTCCAGCTGCTTGAGAAACAGAATTAAACTGGTACCGTCATCATGTTCAATGAAGACTGGGTTCGAGTACTGATGAGTACTCATATATTGTAAACTCTGATTATTGACATACTTTGCTCTGAAGAGATGAAGAACATGCACTCTGGCTTTCCTAGTTCGCAAAATATTTTGTTTTTGTGACCAGGGCTTAAACGTTTGGGGAGGATTCATGACAAATGTCTGCACTGAGCTGCATACCTTTGAAGGAGTTTCTGTAACCACTCAGAGATATGAAGACAAGGTATTGAAACCTCAAGTTAGACTGCTTAAAGTTATTTGCCCAGAGTTTCTTTTAATAGATAACAATACTGGGCTACATCAAACATATGTGGTGTCAGGATACTTGAAAACAAAAGATATCACTCAAATGGTTTAGCGCCCTTTTTCCACTCAACTTAAACGTAATGGAGCATGCATGGAATGCTTCAAGATGCCAAATTTCAGTGTGCTAAATTCCTCTCCAGGAGCTGAAAAATGCACTTTTAGAAGAGTGGTGTGCAATTCCATAAGACAATCAACAATTAGGTTAAGTCTGTGAAATCAAAATGTGAGGTATACACCATATGTATTTGAGGTGAACATACACTTAAATAAAGAAAAAAAATTCCTCAAAAGGTGATTTAATTTTCTGTTATTTTTCAATTTTAATAAGTTTTAATTTCAATATTTTGTAATTAATTAGCTACCAAACATTGTAATTGTTAACTAAAGCTTTCATACAAACCTCTACTTATAGTTTTTCATTTAAGTATCAGTAATGTCTTTATTGTCCTTTAATTTTGGTGGCAAGTGTGTATATGTTGCAGAGAAATGATGAAATTAGGAATTTGATCAAATTCCTATGGCAGGTGTGTCCTATCCTCAGCATGCATGCCACAAAGTGGTATGCAAAGACTTATTGAAAAATTAAAAAATAATAATACACACCAATTTTTTTACAGTTTTGTTGAAATGCAGCTGTCTTAGACAAAATTGAAAACCCATCAAAATTTATTTTAAGTATTTTTAATTGAGGTACAATAAAAAAGTATAATGTAGAACATACTCCTTCATTGTTGTGTGCCCTGGCTTTCCAAAGAAAGTGTACTGATGAGATTGTATAATTTGAGGGAGTGTGCTTTATATCTCGAAGGAAACAATGAACTACCCAGGAAGTATTTGCTTCTCAGGAATTAAGATTGGCTTTGGGATTTAGTTTTTCTTACTGATTCTACTGGACATTATAATAATTAAAATTCAAGATTACAAGGAAAAGATTGCACTTTTCCTGCCTTTATTAACCATATAATACTCTGTCACAAAAAATATATGCACCCAGGAGACAAGCTTCTATCATGAAACTTGTATGTACGTAGTGCAGGGGTCAGCAACCTTTTAGCAGTGCATGCCAAACCAAACTACCAGTATAATTCAGCATGCCACATAGTAGGACATTTTTGGAACCATTCGGTTTCTGCGATAATACATGCAGATTTGGATAATAGACAGTTTTATTATACATTAATTTTGCATAATGTAAAGTATCTCCAGTCATAACACCATCCATCTAAGATGACAGATTTGTTTGAATAATTCTATGGCATTAGCAATCAAGCTTTTAAACTCTTCCCAGTTGCGCATAGTGCACTTTGTTTGTTACAACTACATGGCAGCAGAGTTGCACAGTGTATCAATAACCTGAATAATGACTAAAAATGCCTTCAGAAATTCTTTATTTCTATACTGCTCTGCATCATCCAATTCATAATTCAGAAAAACTAATTGACATAAATAGATCAAAACATCCCAGACATAATAGATCAAATCTATACTCTGAGCAGACAATACATGTTTTCAATAATTTAAACCAGCTAGCAGAACATCTCGCTAAATATCAACCATACCGGAAAGTCACTCCCTCCCTGACAACTTCCAATCACATGATCAATGGCAACATCACAGAAAACACATGACCGCCACTCAAGCAAGAATGTACACATAACAATCGCAGGATGCGTACCGACCATACAGCAATTAGTACACAAAGAGGGATGAGGTAATTTACCTTTTTGGTTAACACACCATTGTCTCATTGGCGTTGAAATTTTAATCCTTTGCATATCTCTTACTTGACAACATTTCTGCTAAGTTTCGTGATAGTAGCTGAGTCTCTTCTGGGTTCATATATTTTTTGTGACAGAGTGTATTTTCTTTTTTGAACAAACTTTAGATTAACGCATTTTACATTAATGCAGAAATTATCTATTGAAATTAATAATACACCAAGCTATGTTAGATTTAAAAATTTAATATCCATTTTGCCGGACTCATTCAGTGTTAGGTTTGATGATTTTCAAGATAGAAATGTTGATCTTTTTATTCATCCTGTTTCAAAATTTTTCTCCAAGACATTAATTGTAACCCACCAAAATTCCAATTCTGAATTATTGACTTACAACACCATACTACACTGAAACACAAGTATAAGGAACTTATTTCAATTACAAGGGATCTGATTTGTTTCGAATTTTAGTAAGTTATTCCAACAAGCAATTTCCCAAATTAGCATGATTTGGCTGTCAGGTATTGTTGTCGCTTTGGATGGACATGTTTATGAACAAATATTTTCTATTATGACCATAATTAAATCAAAATATCGCTGAGAATTAACTGATACCCACTTAAAACAACCCAATTTTGTTAGCGTCCTCGAGAATAATCGAGAATTGTCCTCCTTAATATAGGCGTCTTACAAGGGGAGGGCACGACTAAGGAAATTCATTTGGGGATGAGACTTTATGTAACAGTAGTACTGCTATGGGGTATTCAAACCCCAATGTGTAATTCCACCGAATGGCCAGTCAATTCCAAGAAAATAGCATTAGAAATTCCTACTTATCTTATATACAAGTTATTTTTTATTAACGTCGCTGTGGCATAATTGTCAGCGGGTCGGAGTACTTTGCAATGGAACAGTGTTCAATTTGCGCGAGCAGCCACAACTTCCTGTTTTTATTTTTTTCTCTCCAATTTATTTTATTAATTATTTTCAAAATTAAATAATTTTATTTTTTAAAAAAGATTCATTGATTTTTAAATGATATTCTATATAATTATAGTAACTATTTTACTTATTTAAAACACAAAACAACTAATATATGGTATAACTACAATTACTTCTGTCATTAAAATCTAATTAATTGTATTTTTAAAATTATTTCTTATACCTAAATGGCCATAAAATTTTACTTACGTTTTTAACAAAATGATTTTCAAGAGAAAGGCAGCTGTTTTTAAAGAGCAGGTGTTATAATTCTTTTAAAAACAAAAGAATGCTCCAATAAAATGAGAAATCAGTAGGATAACGGATTTTGGTTACTATACTATTGCTTAAAATTTTTTGCTGTTTTTACAATATAACCTTGTTACTTAAAAAATATTGTTCTTGCGATTATTCTTCATTTGTTAACTGCACTACTTGTCAAAAAATTTCCGTAAAATCCGGCGTATAACACACCTATAGTTTCAAGCTGCATTTTTTAGTTTTTCGGTATATTCGTCGCTTAATGCTCACCCCCTTTTTTACAAAGAAATCTCAATTGTTAGTATACAATGCTCTCATGTTTTGAAATCATTTTTTTTGAGGTGTTATCCCAGACTTATATAAAAAAACAGTATACTTCTAAAACTAACTCTTTTAGTTCATAAGGCGTGCCGTTTCTTTTAAGTAAAACAGTATTTCGATATGTGTAGAAGTAAAAGTTCTTTTTTATGCTCATCTCTTTTGTTATTTGTAAAGCTATCATTTTTATACCTGGCGTATAATTCGCACTCTTCAATTTCAATCTTATTTTTAGTGCTAAAAGTGCGTGTTATACGCCGGATTTTATGGTAAGTTTTGAATGTTTTTGATAATTATCACTCAGGTTCTTGTATGTAATTAAAAAAAATTATGTAAGACAAAGTTAACTTTTTACTTATATTTATTTAACTTTATTTATTATTATTTAGTTTGTTTTCACTTTTTATTTATAAGTATTATTATCATAACTATATTAGTTGTTTTTTGTGTTTTAAAAAAGTAAAATAGTTACTATAATTATATAGAATATCATTTAAAAATCAATGAATCTTTTTTAAATAAAATTATTTAATTCTGAAAATAAGTTGGAGAGAGAAAAATAAAAATAGGAAGTTCGCTGCTCTCGCAAATCGAACCCTGGTCCATTGCATAATACTCCTAAAAGCTGACGATCATGCCACAGCGATGTTGTATCAGGGAGAAGATAACTTGTATATAAGCTAAGTATGAATTTCGAACTCTATTTTCTCGGAACTGACTGGCCATTTGGCAGAATTACATTGGGGTTTGAATACCGTATAGCAGCAGTACTGTTACTCAAAGTCTCATCCCCAAATGAATTTCCTTAGTCCTGCTCTCCCCTTGTTAGTAAAAAAAAACTGTGAATTCAAATTCACAATACTAATTAATGTATAATCAGTACTTTAAGAAAGTACTGATTGCTTGATAATTACAGAAGATCGTTCTTTCTTTATGGAAAATGTTGTATTTTTTGTGGTGATTTGCTTCTATCTGATTGCCATAAATCTTGACAATAGCTCTAGCTCAATTTTTCATGAAAGTAAACTTTTTCTTAGTTCTATCATGCCAGTTTTACTCCATTACTATTGAACCATTCAGTATTCTTCTATGCCATTTTCCTAAAGCTCATTTTAATAAACGAAAGCACAAAAATCCATTGGAGAAGCGTCAGAGGATTTTACAAGTATCTCATTAAACGGGATACACTTTATTTTTGATTCTTGCTTTGTTAAATAAGCGACTGTTGACTTAAACTTGTGACTAGAGGCTTTGCCTATATGAAGCTCAACTTTATCAATGTTCTTTCCGTACAAAGATGGAATTTCTTCTTCAAAAATTGGTTCTAAAATATTCTGCTGATAGTAGAGTGAATTAATTTTGGCTTTACTTAAGACTTTTTTTATTTTTAATTTGCGTTTCTTACAAAAACCTGCAACTTTCATGAATCTCTTTGGGAATTTTTCTGTACACTGCAAAGCCATTTCATAGGGTCATTCCCATAAATTGATCTTGTTTTATTACTTTCACTTATATAAATATACTCATGCCTCATCGAGTGTTACCTCAAATTTCCATTTTTCAGCAACTGTTTTTCATTTAGTTACCTACAATTTGTTTTTCTTTAAGCAATATGTTTTGGCAAAAGCAGATGAATCTTAGGTTTAACCCTTTATCTACCACATTAGGATTTACTGCAGTTTTTTTCATTCTATATTTTTTTAATCACTACATTGAAAATTAAGGGATATACATAAACAAAATACTCAACTTTGGGATATTTAATCCATTAGAGCTAATTAATTAATTATAGATATTTAACTGTAAAATTAATCATATACACTGCTCACTCTTAAAATATAAATACTCAAATTGTTTTCTAAGGTCTTCATTTACGTACAAAAAAAAAGACACCTTTTGAAACTAACTACTTTTTGGAAACAAAAATAACAATCTTCGGAATCCAATAAAAAAATCAGCTGAAAACACAACTTCTGCTATAAAACTATTCACCTTCCCACAGAAATATTCATCATAAAACCTGTGCTGCCATATATCTTGGAAGAGTGGATTTAAAAAAATATTCCTGCTAAGTATCGTCAGAGTATTCATAAAAATGGTTATTCTATGTAATTTTAGAGTGGTACTTATAAGTACCATCGGTGGATAAAGGGTTAAACATCTTTTTTTTTACTTTAAATCTTTATGAATGATTTTACTTACAGTGCAAGAAGACATTCCTAGTTTTGATACAATGAATCTGAGTTGGAGGATTTTCTTTTAGAATCAGTGACTTCATTTTCTGGATAGTTTGCTGCATTCAAACAGTTTGAGCATGATATTTTGTGATCATGTTTTCATTTTTACTTTCAGCTAGACGTTTTTGTTCCTTTCAAATTTAATTTATTATAAATGCCTTTTTATGAAATTCAATAACCCAGATTTTTACACAGCTTTATAATTCATTGATACAAATGTTTCTCCTTAGAAAACGCAATGGACTAAATTCATGTGACGTCATAGTCACATGATAACTGAGCTACATGTTTTCTTCCAATCACTTCATAAATTAATGCGACGTCATAATTATATCATAAATATAATTACGCGTTACCGGCCAATTAGTTCATGTACTTCACAGTTGCCAAATTTTTCTTTTTGCAGAAACTTTCTTTTAGAAAGTACATATTTGTCAACGATATAATAATGCACATAGTTAAACAAAATGCAATTAATTTAAAAGTATTCGCATAATTTTTTTTTTTTAATTTTGAAAACTGTTTGAAGAATTTTAACACATGAACTCTTTACCCAATCATATCAAATTTTAAATGTTATCTAAACTTTTCAAGATGAACAACTAGTATGTCAATTTTTAATCAATGGGAAACACGTGATTGCCATTATTATGTGACCATCATGAATTTAGTCCATTATGTAACCTTTGAGCCATCTATCAATTTTAGGAACCATTTTCAAAAAAAATCTTTTATTTTATATTTCAATCAAAAGAAAACATTAGCACAAATGATTATTCTGAAATATCCAAAGTTTTATCTCAACAAGGAAAAAGAGAAAATAAATTAAGAAATCCTTTCCACATTAAGTGTGAATGACCTTCTGTATTTAAAATTAATTTTTTCACCTCTTATGTAACCTAACTGGTTAAGAATCTGTGGAATGTTTATTAACCCAAAAACCAAATTTTGTACTTTTATTTAATTTGTTACATTATTTTGAATTTCCACTATTTAGACTTGCATAAAAAAATATACTAGTTGTGCAAAAATTCCATAATAAGCCTATGAGCAACATTGTTTGTTGAAAAAGTTGGATGCATGCATAACTTTTTTTTATCGATAGAGGTACTCTTAGCAGAAAGGTTGGCCACCCCTACCCTAAGGTATATGATAATTTCCCTGAAAAAAGTAAGTGATTGGAGCCCTGAACTGTTTCAATGAAAATATGAAATTAACATGTCAGGATTTGCACAGCTCTATTTTCTCTTATTACCACTCTCCTCTAGTATTCATGCTAGACAGCACCAACACATTATGCGAAGATTGCATGCATTTTTATAATTATTTCTTTTTTTCAAGTATTTTTTTAAATGAGTTCAGATGTATAAAAAAAATCAAAATCTGGCCTGATTTGTATCTAAAGAACAGTTAAATGAAACTATCAAGACATTTTTGAACCAACAGGTTGTAAACAGGCCCCCACAAAACCTTTGGGGACTCGTGAAAGGATACAAAAAGTTGTAGCAATCATTGAACAATTTAAATTAGCGCCACTACGTAAACTGGAATAGATTCATAAACAGTATTGTTATGGGGAAAAAATACAATGTTATGGAAGTAGGTACAAAAATTCTTTGATCTTGAAGAGTCTGAATCCGATCCAGTTGTAAAAATAGTACCAACAGAAAGTTTTTATCATATTCTTCGAGAAACACATCAGTCAACTAGCCATGAAAGAAGAAATAAAATGCTGTATAGTTTGAAATCAAAATATATGATACCTATTCCATTCATAGTCTTAAAGCTGTGCACGGTACACCAGCCTAAAAATTTCCAAACTGAACAATTGTTGTTTACTCATTTGTGTATCATCCAGTGACTTCAATCATCATAGTCAAGTTGACTTACATTCGACCTTAGATAGAAATTACAAATGGCTATTAAACTACCAGGAACAAGCAATGAAATTCAGTTTTCTTTGACCATTGATTTCATAAACAGCTTCTGAAGTAGCAATGAAGCTATTAAAAATATCTTTAAAAGTAGTTTGTCCTTATATGCTACTAAGCGACAGTAGTTGTGAGCTTACAGCTGTTGTCATACAAGAATTAACATGCCTGTGACCAAAGGACAAAATTATAAATGGTTGGGCTAGATATCCAGTTACTCAAGGATCTGTTGAATGATCAAATCAATCTAGTGAAGTTATATTACACGCTTGACTAACTGACAATGACTCTAAAAATTTAGTCAATAGGTTGTCACAGTGTTCCGAGAAAATTCTTCTTTTCATCGGACCATTAAACAACCATTGTACAGAGCTTTATTTGGAACAGAACCAAAAACATTATTCCAATCTAGTCATACTTTAAAAAAGTTGCTTGAAAAACTTGTTACTTGGACCTACTTCGTATTCAGAAGGCCCACAACATTATTTTAACATCAAAAGACTTACTAGCAGCTTCCTTAGAGAACAATGGTTCTTCAGCTTCAAAAGAACTACTAGCATCTGCATTGATTACAATTCAATTTCAAATGATCTATTAACAATAACTTCAATGTCACATGATCCACCGGTAGCTGATTTACCAAAAAGGCTATAAATTGAGAGGATCTACCAGAAATTGAATTCATTTTTTTACTGGTAATAAAACAGTTCAAATAGTTAGCAATTTTGCTTCAACTCCTGTTTTAACAGTTAAAACATCTGTAGTGTTACTTGGAAGTAGCAAACAGCAGTAGTTAAGCATGTTTTTTTCTAGAATAGAATCAACTGGAATCCATTCATGTGATATTGTAAAATCAGGTGCAAGCAATATGTGGGAATGCAGTAGAAGGATATTATTGAAGATTCTATGCTATTTGGACCAAAAAGAAGAGAGAAGTAAAAATCAAAGGGAAAATGCTGCAAAATGCCTGAAAAGATCAACTGAAAGAAGTTTCTTCGAAGAAATTCAAAGAAGTGTTAGTGAATTTCACAGTTTTAGTGCATTTTTGGTTTCACAGCTATGGGTTTTATTAAGTTTATATATTAAGTTATTAATTATATTAAGTGTTATATTAAGTTTATATATATATAAATTAGAATTAAAAGATTGGCTACCTAGAAATGTTCTTTAAATAGTTATTACAACATTCATCGAAACATTTTGACAGATTAACCTGTCTGCCTGAAGTTGAGGAAAATTTTCCATATTTAGAGGTCAAGGATTTAAGAAGTATTCCTGTAAGCAATCTAAGTAATGATATAAAACAAAAAGATGTGCTTGTGAAAAGCAATTTATTTTGTAACTCCACAAATCAACAATGTGTTTTAATAGAAATGAATGAATATTTTGATTTATTAATTACATTCAAAAAGAATGTTTAAAATTTTACTAAAAATATCCTTTTTGTATTTCAATGACTATTGTTGTAATACTTACTCTACATTTAATAATGCACAATATAATAAATACTTTTAAACTCTTAAAACAACATGTCATCTTTTTACTGAAACAGTTCTGGGATTTGATCAAATATTTTTCTTTCTTCAGAGTATTGACTCCAAAGAATTGTTATTTTAACATTTTCCATGAATCGATCATACACCTTAGGGGTTTGATCAAGTCCTAATTTCATTATTTTCCTGTGATTTATACATACATCCACATATAATACATATAAATTTATCAATAGAAAAATAACTTTTAAATGGATGCTTTTAAAAAAAATGTTGGTTATTTATAATTTGCTGTTAGAAAAAGTGTTAATGCATGAAACCGTGGCATAATATAAATTAAATATTCACGTATTGTTCAATTCTATTGAGTTATTATTGGAACTCATAATCTGAAATATAATAACATTCTTAGTATTTAGTTCCTGAATTTATTTATTTTTTTAAAGGCTTGAATTGTATTTTAAGTATACATCAAATGATATACAAGTGTTATATCATCAGAATCACTGAGAAATTCTGGACCTTTAACAAGTTGGTCTTACGATAATACATCCTTAAATTGAAAGAGGACAGTTTTGAATTTATATTAAAAGGTAATATATGTTTTTGAGTGTGTGTGGAATAAATATTGCTATACTTTGGAAAGGGATTTTGAAAAATCTAGGCATAATCAAGAAAAACTTATTGTTGTGACAATTATATTCTTTTAAGATGCATGACTGTAATTAAAATTTATGGAAATAGTCGATTAATATTGAGATGCTTTTTTTAGAGTTCTTAATCTTAGTAATCCTGCCAAGAAATTCAAGGTAGAGATGAATGCCAAGCAACTGTTCATGACAGGATGTGTCCTCCTTTACAGGAATATCAACATTGTGGTTGTGGAAGGAGGTAATGAATTGCATTTCTTTTGTTCACTTTTGCATTTTCTTTTTTGTGTGAATTGTTTTTTTAAATTTTCCACATAATTGTCTAGGTCCCAACCAGCAAAAGAAATTTAAACGTCTTATGTTGCAGAGAATTAAATGGAATGAAGAGCAGGCTACAAAAGATGGAAGTGAGTTAAGCTCTTCTTTTCGATGAATAGTTCTTTTATTACCAAAAGGCAAATCTTTAAACTGTTTTATGACTATCAACTGAGACATATAGACTAAAAATGGGTGAGAAGTATTGTTACATTGATTCGGGTTCGAGGATTTTATGCAATCAATCGCAAAGATCAAGACAGTTCTTTAAGATCAATGAGAATTTATTGTTGAAAAACAATCCTTGAAATACTGGATGCACAGCAAAATTTGCAGAATGTTATTGTTGTTACTAAGGCCACCTGATCGGCAAAGGCCAGATCAAGGCCCATGAAATTCATCACGGTAAAGGGCTAAGTGACGCCTGTCGTTAGCCGTAGCTTTAGAGCACCATACAGGTGACAGAACGATTTAGCTTGGCTTCATCCCAATTTTGAGGGAGAATACCCTGGGAGTGCTCAGGGGCCTCTCACCTCTTTTCCCCTTCCACCAACCTCACGAGAGGACTTGACAACTATTTAAAGTATCCCCCATGTGGCAAAGGCACTATACATTTACAAACATCCATGTCTTCCCCGGGTTTCGAACCCAAGCCCAACGGAACAGCAGTCAGCCTTGCTAACCATTATACCGGATGGGCGACAAAATTCGCAGAATAAATCTCAGAAGGTCTTCAAACCTTCAATAGCACTCAGACACAACTATCAGCTCCTAAAATACAAGTATGTAAAAGATTATTCACAAGCACTCGCTCATTCAACCCAGCCGAAATAATCACTAGTCGCTGGTCGACTCTTCAACAGTCAAGGCAAGACTACTAATTGCTTGTCAAAGCAATATTTTCTTCATAATTGTTCTGAATTATTATTTAGAGAAAAAATTCTGTTTCTGTTACTTATAAATGTGCAATTTCTTGATGTGAAAATTAATCAGTCAAAATGAATGGAAAACAAGATCAAAGATATTCAGGACAGAATTAAATGTTAAGTTGCATAGGTGAAGGAAACACATTTTCTATTGCAATTACATCATCATTTTTATCTTCTGTTATTGAGATCATTTCTGATGTATATATTTTGAAAATTCTAATTCATCCTAACAATTTTAAAATTTTAATATATTTTTACAGCGGAGCAAGGAGAGAAAATTGAAAACAGATGCATTCTAGTCTGGGAAGTAAGTTTCAATTTTTTTAACCGTACCACACTATTAAAGTCTTTTTCCCATTACATTATTCAAAAATAATTTTAAATTTTTATGCCAATTTTTTTAATAACAGGATAATGCTAATAAAAATGAAATCAACATTAGTTATTAATAATTACTGATTTGTCAGTGTTAAATAACAAAATTGTTTAATTCATTAAATTTAAAAATTTCTCTTTCTTTAAAAAAATTTAATTGAACGATTTTGTTTCTTTTTTTTAATTGTTCAGTGTGGTTTGAAGTAGCACATATAAATTAATTCATTTAAAACCCTCATTTTATATCATATTTTACAAAGATATGCAGAGAAAAGTAAGATTGTTTATAAACAAGGTTATTCTGTTTATACCTGCACAGGATATTTTATCCTGCGCATCCAGCGGTTTTCGAGGATATGCATTTTTCCGACTATTTAGCTGTGCAACCCATGCTGTTCCTGTTTATGTTCATATTTTTATGATCTAATTCTATATTTAAAAATAAAAACTTTTACAAAAAAATATGCAATTTTTAACTTACTTTGATAAAATAACTATGATGTGAGAGAGTTAATGTTTTTTTTGTTTTTATGTTAATAAAAAATACTTGGAAATGTAAAGATCATTTTAGCATGTTAACATGATAGTTAGAATATGACTAGAATTTATTGCCATGTCCAATCAATATATTGTCCAAATTTCATCTTTTAAAAACATAGATTTCCACTGAAAATGCTTAGTTTTGTTTTGAATTGTATTTACAGTGTATTTTGAACAATTGTTGCTTATTTTCTCTAACTTTTAACTTAACTAAATCTAGATAGGAAAAAATCCCTTTGTTCTGTGATCCCCCATGAGAAGAAAGTTCGTGGTAAATGATCCTGATCTCAAATTAGTGGCCAGCATTTTTTCTGTTGATTTGGGGATTTAAGTCCCTGGTGTCACTAAAAAAGCACCATGCATCTTGAAAGTTTGGAGAGGGGTGCCAGTTCAAATGTATCTTATAAGTGATAAAAGAACAAAAATTGTTCTAACTAATATACCGTTTATATTTTGTTTAAACATCTCATAAAGCTGTAAAACCATAAAAAAACAATTTTAACAGCTAGTTCTAATTTGATAGTTTATTTTAATGAAATTAGTCTTAATTTTGTTTGGTTTTTGAAAGTTATTTGAATGCTTTAAATTATTTGTTGCATTGATCTTATGGTGTAAAATATTAAAAGTGTAAAAACAAATGAAGTTTATCTTATCTGAAAGAGTCTGTAAAAGTATGAATTTTGTTTCTGCAGAAAAAAGTTTAGAATAACTGTTTAATAAAATAAAATTTAAAAATGTCAAAAAACAAAGTGTAGTAAATATAGATCACTTGTCGATTCAAACCTTCATTAATACAAACCTCTCTCTTATTCGAAGTATATGCTCAACCCCTAGAAATGTTCTTGATATTCAATACATTTTGGTGCACTTAATATTTCAAAGTAGAATCTGTGGCTGGCAAGGCTACAACATGCGATAATTCAAAGTTATATTATAAAACTCTCGACAATTCGAACATTCATTATCATGTAGAATCCTGTAGCAAACAGGCTGGAGCTTACATGTTTTGTGTTGTATTGTCTCCCCTGTAACAAAACCTCTTTGATGACCTTCTGTCTGCTACTCCTTCTTTGTGTTTCCTGGTTCCTGAAGAGAAAGTACACTTTTATTGCTTTCCTTCTTCAAGTGGACAATAGACCAGCCACACCTGCTGTCAAGAATAGAGGTGTAGGATTGTGTATTTTGTGTTGAACTGACATGACGATTTATAGCTCATCTGTGTGACTTATTGCATGTGGCACCAAATAGGGCATGTGCCAGACTTGATCCTATTTTGAAGAACCAATGGTGTTGGCTATAGTATCTGAGAGAACAGGATGCAAAATGATTGTATTTCCAATGAAGAATGGAAGAGATTTAGAGAGGCATGAAAGAGTCCTAGTGGCAAAGCATACACCCCTGCATCATGAAGGGAGGGGGCCAAAGCCTGACTTGATTCCAAGTACGCAATCCTTTGTAAGATTTGGTTTGGGCCCAAAGCCTGGCTTTGCAGGGGGCCCTAATATTCTCCGTTATGCTACTGAAGAGCCCTGTTCCAGAGATCAAGAAAGACAGAGTGGAAAGTGAAAGGAGTGGAGCATAAAAAAAGAAAAAAACTGGTCGAATTTTGGCGGTCTGATTCCTATGAGAGTAGAATGAGATGAGTAGAGCCTAACCAACGTCGATACTATTAAGTATACCCTGTAGCTGAATGTGAACTGTGAATTCACCATGTGTCAATTTTAAATTAAAAATATTATTTTACTAAAGTTGTGATGATTCACGTTCACTAATTGTTAATTTCGCTTTACACCCCTCCTCAGTGTTGCCTTATCACACGAAGAGAATGTCATGTTGTCTTTTAAAAATTCAAATGCTTAAGAATTTCTGACAAGCAAAAGAGAATAGAATTGGTAAAAAAAGGTTAGAGGAAGGTTGACGTAGCCAAAGCATTTGATATCCCACTGAGCTCGCTTTCACTGTTCTGTAGAGTAAAGATAAAATCGTTTGTGCATTTTAGAGTAAAGTAAATGTCCATGTCTTGAACACTTTAGTGTTTTAACTCTAATTTACAGTGTTAGTTAATTGGATGAGACGGTGTTGAGGGCAGAATATTCTGGTGGGTGGCTTTTTATGGAAGGAAAAGGCATTTGCCAAAGAATCAGAAATTGGCTTTTTGGCTAGCAAGGGATGGCTTACAAATCTTAGGAAAAGGAATGGGATAGTCTTCAAAAAATGTGCAGGGAAATCTGGAGTGCTGATATTAATGTTTGTTCTAAGTGGCAGAACTCGCTTTCAGATTTAATAAAGGACTACAATCCATATAACATTTTCAACAAGGATGAAACCGGACTTTTTTTCAAGTGTATGTCAAAAAAAAATATTTACATTCAAAAAAGAAAAATGCAATGGAGGAAATCATAGCTAGGAGAGGTTGTCTGTTTTACTGACTTTAAACATGAATGACTCAGAAAAGATTACTCCTCTCTGATTGGAAAATCTGCAAAATCTCAGTGTTTCAAGGACATAAGCTCGTTCCCTACCACATACCACTCAAACAAAGAAGGCATGGATGATTACCGAACTCTTCAATGAATGGTTGGCTTCATTAAACACAGATATGAAAAGCCATAAATGTTGTATTCTTTTATTTTTAGACAACTGCATTGTGTACAACAGGGGTGTCAAACTCGCAGCCCGGCCAATATATTCCCACACAATAATACATAGTCAAATTTTTTAAAAAATTATCCCACACACACACACAAAATTGAAAAAATAGCAGCAGAAAAAAGTTGTTTAAGTGCCAGGATAGGAACATTAATTTTATTTTGTTCTTTTACATGTTTATTATTATATATTCAAAATAAACCAATGTTTCTATGAATATTGATTTTTTTTTGTGGCCCGCCTATAGTTAAACCTTGTATGTTTGGCTCGAGTTAGCTTTTGAGTTTGAACACCTCGTGTACAATAACAAAATACCTTTATCAAATGTGAAAAAAAACTTCAGTTTTTCTCTCCAAACTCAACCTCAAAACTTCAGTCACTCAACCAAGACATCATACATAGTTTTAAAACTTTTTATTGAAGTTGTTAAAAGCATTTTGAATAACATAAAAAAATCAGCAGAATGTAACTATTTCTATTTTAACGGCTTTGATCATGATTGACAAGACTTGGAAAGCTGTCACTCCTTTGACAATTCACAACTGTTTCAAAAAGTCGGGGGTTCTCCATGCCAAATCTGGTTGATGTGCTGAATACTCTCATAGAATGGAATGCTGAATGATCTCTTTGGGAAGCTCTCCCAATACAAGATTTGAGGTTTGACGACTACGTGTTGGCTGACATGGACATGGCTGTATGGGGAAACCCTATCTGACACTGAAATTGTGGCTTTGTACCACAATAACACAGAAAGTGACGAATCAAATAAGTTGACTGATAACTTTTACAAGTTAAGTGTCACTGATTGAATGCAGTAAATCAAAAAAAGATAATTAGTTTTATTTGAAAAAAAATCTGTTATGTGCAGTATATATTCTTTTAATACATGACTTTTAACTTCTATATATTTATACTGAATAATATGTACTTTTTAAAAATACTTTTAAAAAAAATTTTTATGCATATGTACAATTGTTGTTTTATTACATAATTTCAAATTTAAATGTATTAGAAAAAAGTCTCTTCATGTATTTTAGGAGTTTTTTCCTACCCTCTTGATAATTCGAAATTTTTCATTGGTCCCTCCACTTCGAATAATCAAGAGTTGACTGTATATTCCCTTTTATCAAAATTGTATGATTCTGTGGCTGCATGAAGTGAAGCAAACTGATTAAACTGTTAATATCTTTGTCATTTGGGAACACTATATTGGTATTCCATACTGTTTACCCTTCTGTATAATGTCATGTAACAAAATGTCTCTGATTTTTCCTCTCATTAATAAGCAGCATTAAAGTTCGTTTTCTCTTTTATGATTTGTAGAATATCGTTTAACCATAAGCAAATATTTTGAACACGCATAACAAAAATTCAATGACTTTCTTTAACCCAATACAGTCACATCTTAAAATTATTTTATTCCTTGTTAAAATCTTTTTGTTCCTAGAAAAAAAATTATTTCCAAACTTTGATTTTTTAATATCATGATATATAATCCTTAACTTTTTTTAATAACTAAAGGAAGTTATACCATAACAAAAAAATGCATTATAGAAAATGTACTGATGAATTTGTTACAGCCAAGGAAATTTAGTACTTAATTTGAAAACCTTAATTATCAAAATAATTTATAAAAATTACTCATTCTAAAATGGACTTCTTGAAATTTGTGACTTCCTCACGCTTATGCTGTTTTTTTTCAATAATCGTAATGTATGTCTGTAAATCAATGTAAATATTAAATATACTGAAAAAAGAACTTAACAGTATATTTATTCCTTTGATTCAAAGGAATTTCTCAGGGTAATAAGGAAATGGTGAGTATAAGTATAATAATTGTTATAACTCAGTTTTTTATTTTTTCAATAGGGTACAGTGGTTCAGCGATGCTTTGGAGATATTTTGTTCAAATTGTGTCCCACTGAAACTTTTGCTCGGGAATTCTTCAAGAAGCGAGGCGTCGAGCACTATTGGGATCTGGTGTATGGCATGTGCATTTTGGAGGCTTCTGAAGATTCTTAATCATTGTAGCATTTATATTTCATTGACACACTAAAAACATTTGTAATATAAGTTGTAATGTATGAAATGAAACAAATTCATGTAACATTTTCTTATTGCAAGGTTTTATAATTGGAAAACATGAATTTATATCTTATTTGAAAAATTGTTTGGTTTTGGACAAAATTTTACAATGTTATCAGGCTTACTAAATCTTTGTGGTATGCTTATAGCTTAAGAAATTTTACTGCTCACAGAAATATCTAACAATTAAAACAGTTTTGCAAAGTTGCAACAAAAATCATTGTATCTTTTTATTTCAAATGACAAATAAAGAATCTTCACATTTTTATTTCTTGCTTTCAACACAAATTAAATGACATACGTAAAAGGTTGCTCAATAATTCACGTGTTATTAGATTTGTGATGTGGATCAGCAAATATATAATTGACTCTTTATATGTGTCACCTCATTGTATTTTATATCTGTTCTCTCTCTACCATCAGATAGTATTCATTAACATGAAATTTCAAAATCAATAAAAAATGACATCTGATGTGATAATAGAAAGTTTTACAATGGAAAATGAGATATAAAAGCCACTTTGAACTTTTTGAGTAAGGTCCCAGCTCTCAGGTATCATCCTTGTCGCCTGACCATGTCTCAAAATTGTGAAGTCTATCACCAATAGACTGCATGTTGCTTTCAAGTATGTCATTAATCTTTTATTAGTCAGTCTATAACTTTTGAGATAGGGATTAAGGCATGCCAAATTTTGGATTGCAGTTCCCTCCAACATTAGTACACATTTATTGATGAATTTCTCCAAAAGATTAGATGTTATGAGACATTAATTTCTTGAAGTTTATAAAAACTTTTTTCTTTTAATGTAGTATTTAAATAGTAAAAAATGAGATTTTTAAATATTATGATTGTTACTAAACTTTAAGCAAGATACGAAATATGAGTTTTAGAAATTATGAAAAGTAATTCAAGGAATAAGAATTATATTTTTCTTATTGATTCAGAAACTGAGCAATAAAATAAGATCCAAATAAATATAAAACATTACCAAAAAAGTAACTCATTTAAACAGAAACGTATAATGAAATTGAAAGAAAAAATACACATTTAGTATATGATTGCACCTCCCTGTTTATTAAACTAAAAAATAAAATTCTGAATATAAATTTTCATTTTTGGTCATGGAAATATAGGTGCTCAGTATTACATTCTATAACGGTGGTATTCTCAATTGCGGATCGCACCAAATCCACGAATTATTCATCCAAAGGTAACCCTCCAATTTCGGAGGGTAACTTGCGGATTTCGATCACGTGATTATCAGTGTCCAATCACAATGACTGTAACATCTTGCCCACGCATAACTCAGGGATTCGGTAATCGTCAGTTCGAGAATAAGAAAGGAGATTTATCGGCGAGCGAGGGTTACCCAATCCGTGAGTTTTCTTTTCAATAACTCGCGATTGGGAATACCACCATAAGTCTGTTAAATCAGATTGCTTGTTACAGAAAACATGTATCATCATGATTCCATGAATATTCTGTTATCGTATTCAGAAATTATTCCAAAAATTCAGTTTTAGATGCTTTTAATGAGTCTAGTTTTCCTTAAAGATTAAAGCATGTTTTCAAAAAATTTTATTTGCCTATAACATTGAATAAATGAGAAACAAATAATTCTCCAAAATCTGAATAGATAGCCATGGGAAGTCATCTTTGTTAACCTGAATAAAGTAAACAGAACCATTTTGTACCACATATTAGGGTGAGAAAAAATTATTTTTCCTGAAGATATTAAACAATTCCTACTTTTGATATTGGAGGTTACTTTATAAAAGTATGATGTAAGTCCAGCTCTAGGGATGTTTTCAATCAAGAAATTCCCCAGAATTTGTACTTGAGGGGGAAAAGAAGGCGCTTCATCTTTCTGTGATAAAATTATACATCGTGAAGAGTAAATTGAAATTTGATCACTTTAAAAAAAGAGTGTGTTTCAAAGAACTAATGATCGATACTTCTGCTGTAGATAATTATATATTATGTGAAACATGCACAGCATCAGATGCTCCCTAACAATATTACAAAAGTAAAAGGTAATAACAAAAAGGACAGTTATAAAAAAATTTTCAGCTTTCAACTGTATTGACATGTATGGCAATTCAAGGAGTATGCAATAATTCTGTTTTTAAAAATTTTACTTGACAAAAAATATATTTTATGCAACAAAAGCGTTATAAATGCAACAATTAATATAAACTTTAAGGCTAAATAGCACACTTTTTCAAAAAAAATTTATGGCGACAATAAGAGTAAAAATTTTATGTTTTATATTTCAGATTATATTATTAGGTTGATTCTGAAAGAAAAAAGTCAATTTAACCAGCCATTATTTTACAATTTTAAAAAGTTAAGTTTTTTCAAACTTTTATAAAATGCTCAAATTTAAAAAAATTTTTAGTCATCTTAAGTGATTTATGTTTTTTAGATTATTGCGAACAGTTAATATGGATTTAAAAATTTGTTCCCTTGTTAATTTTTAATAATTATTTTTCTAACTAAACCTGGAAAAAACATAAATTTTTTTAAAATATTGACTTTAACATTTTTTAAAAAATAACTAGAGATCTCAAACTTAATTCCATACTAACTTTTATATGGGAATATTTACAAAAAATTACGACTCTATCTTGAACAGGGAGCTTTAAGGATAAGTAAACACTTATAACTTCAAAATTAAAAATCTGAGAAAAAAAATGATTAAAGTTTGCATAAAGAAAAATCTAATAATGCTTCTAAAGTTCTAATTTTTTAATATGTAATTTTCCAACTTTATTCATACATTAAAACACTACTTTAAATCTGACTGAAAATATTTTTTATTTAATTTAAAATATATTTTTTGCATAATATTGATAGCATTTGTTACACAACAGGTTATTCAGACTAATCTTAGCAAAATCTTTGAAAGAAAAAGCATTTACCATAAAAACCGGCACATAACGTGCACTTTTAACAACAACAAATAATATAAAAAAAAATTTTAAGTCAATTCCTACTTGATCAACAAAGAAAAATTTTATTTTAGCTACTTTTTATTAAATAGTTACAATTAATATAAATATATATATGCATTTGACAGAATCACAACATTAAGTGGTAATTAGTTTTTATTAATTATTATTAAAGTATATTATTGTCATCCAAAACAATCGTGTATATAAAATTTCAGTTCAACTGAATGCTTTAAAACGTGAGGAAAAAAAATCTTTTAAAAGTTTTTACCTAAGTCGCAAAAAATGAAACCAACGTGGCTGTATCTGTAATTCTTTAAATAATTAGTTTCAGTCAATTAATTTTAATTATAATTAAATTATCGTATTTTTACCCTAAACAATAGTGTATAGAAAATTTCAGCTCAAATGAGAGCTTTAAAATGTGAGAAAGAAACCTTTTCGACAGAAGTCGCCAATGTGGCTGTATTTGTAATTATTTGAATAATTAGTTTTAATTATAATTAAATTTCTGTATTGTCATCCAGAATAATCATGTATATAAAATTTCAGCTCAATTGAGCTCTTTAAAATGTATTTTATTAACGATTAAAAATTCCACCAAAATAAATAAATATATAGAGAGTGTGAGCTAATAGTAGGAATTGAAAAATACGATTTAAATTTACGGGTGCGTTTTATAAGCAGGATATATAAAAATTATAGCTTTAAAAATAAAGAGAAGAAATGAGCATAAAAAAACATTAGATATATCGAAATACTGTATATTTAAAAGAAATGACAAACTTAAAGAGTTGTAGTTCTAGAAGTATACTTTTTCAAAAGCTTGGGATAATACCTCGAATAAAGGACTTCAGAACATAAGAGAATTGCATATTTACTCTTCAGGTTTTTTTGTAAAAGAGAGGTTCGCGTTTTACGGCGAATAAACCTATAAAAGTTCAAAAATATAGCTTGAAAGTTTAGGTGCGCGTTATACGCTTGAATTTACAGTACATACAAAATAATAAGGATACTAACTTAAGCTAAAAATCTTCAGGTTTGTTTTCAGTTTAGATTGGGGCAGTTTAGCAAGCTTGAGTTTTTGTTGCACGACTTTAAAATACTAAAATATAGTACTACAATATGTTAACTATAATTTAGTTTGGTATATCAAGGAAATATTTATAGCCCACGACTGCCAGACCTTCGTTATTTTATAAAAGCTGAAAGTTTCTCTGCGGATGTCACCAACACAGGTAAGAACGATTAGCGAGTTTGGATTGGGGTTACTTGCGCAGGTAGTAAAGGTGCATAAAATAGTACCTCAACTTCCATAAAGTATAAAGCTCAATTTTTTTATATTTTCTTCGGAATATCATTAGAAATCCCGTCATCCACTGCCGGACACTTAGTGTAGTTGCAACCCCCTGCCAGACACCTCTTATAACTTAAAAAAAAAAATAACTATACTTTCGTTATAGTATAAAAGCTGAATTTTATATCTGCTTCAATTCTCCCCACAGCACGCCAGCTCTCAGAATCTTCTATTCTTTTTCTGGAAGTCATAGAAACACTTATGTCTTGAAAACAAACTGTATGAAAGTTTTAAACACCTTCTATCAGCACTTACAATCAACTTCTGTAACCCTTCATAAAGCTGGCTTCTTATAAGACTGCCCTTTTTGCATATTTCTTAACATGAAAGCACGATTGGCTGTTACCTAACATATTTGCATACTTCCATCTACCTCTGCAACGAATTGCATCCTCTTCAATTCTGATTGGCTTCCGGAAATTAGCATTTTCCTCTCCGTGCTTAACTTTTGGAAGTGAGTGCAAATCTCTGAATAATATTAAAGACGTTTTGTTGTTCATCTGTATTTTCAATTAATTCGCTCGTACCGAAACGCTTGAAAGCTTCCTGGTACTCTGGATTTTTTTAATGTTTTGTGTAAGGTTTTAATTTTTCTTTTCTGAAGAATGTGTGTGTGCACGATTAAAATCACATCCTGTGATGGCATGATATCCAGGTAAGCTCTGACAAATTAACTGTCCTAACTCTGCATGTATTTTGGTTAGGTCCACATATATATATATCTCAAATTATTTCCAGTACCCGTAAGCATCTAAACAACCGAATCATTTATAAGAGGGTGCATGTTACCAAGCATTATAGCAGCAATATCAGTATCAATACTTCTGATTACTATTTCTGCTGGATAGTTGATGTAACATGCATGGTATACTGTCTATGTATCTGCTTCCTCATGTGCTGGGCATGACAACTCTTGAGACAACTTTGTTGAATTCATTAATAGTGAAAGAATGACATTTTCTGAAATTTATGTGTATAATTTTGTTGCCAATAAATGGAACCACTTCATCAATAGCCCAATGCGAAATAAAAAAAAAATAATAAACCAGAGCTTCTTTAAAATTTAAAACTTTCAGCTGTTTCGTGAAGTAACTTGATCGAATTTGCTCATGCCCTGTTATGGTGTACTCTAATTGCGCAGATTCTAACCGTTGGGAATGCTCGTAATCTTTGATCGATGGCGATAAACAGGGGTGTCCAACATGCGGGCCGCATGTGGCCCGCCAGTACGTAAGTTGCGGACCACCGACATCATTAAAAAAAATTTTAAATATCAGGTTTTTAAAGGTTTTTTCATTTCGAAATTTATTTATGGGAAATTTTATATATATATATATATATAAATCTACAATGTATTTGCCTGTTAACTGTTCTTGTTTTAAAATAAATCCTTTTTGATAATAGAAACGTCCTTTAGATTAAAATAGATTTATATTTTGTCAAACAGTTACATTTGATTTTGCTATAATAAATTACTTTTTTAATGAATTCCGTGCATTATGCATATCCTTTCCTATGGATGGTACATGATTCTCTGTGTGTGCGACTTTCATTTCTCCTCCTCCTTTTCTGTTTGGAGTTCCCAAAAAGCAAGAGGCAGTCAGAGATGTTTTAAAAATTATTCAGGACGGTTAAGACAAAAGGCAACGTATACTAATCGTTTGAGAATGACAGCACAATCAAATTTCAACAATGAGTAACGAAAGATCAATTCAAAAGGAACTCCGTAATTTTCAAGAAAATAGCAATTGTAATATTTTAAACATTATTTGATCATTTTATTATTACATTATATAAACATTATTATATTATCTATGTCTGTATACATGAAAAATAATGAAAACAATAATTCATTTTGTTTTAAATTTTCACTCCAATAAAAGTTTTTTTTTCCAAAGATGATGTAAAGGTACATATTCTTATGTGCGGCCCGCGAGATTATAATGTTTTTTCGAAGAGGCCCGCAAGGTTATTTGGGTTGGGACACCCCTGGTGTAAAGTATGGATCAAAGATCACGTCAATTCACGATGTTTATAATTGAGTGCCATTTGCAAGAATTGTTTTGAAATTTTTCCAAATGTTTTTGGAACATTTTTAATTGTATGTAATAGGAAAAAACCATCAATTATTAGAACATCTATGTCATGTGGTTGCTCATGCTGGACCTCTTTCTCTAGGCATTTCCTCAAAGCAGATTTATCGGTCTTACAAATAGTGCCATCCAAATGGTACATGGGCAATGGTACTGAGGTCATTGGGTAAGACAAAATCTTTGAAATGTCTACATTGTAATCCATAGAGATACCCACACAGCATGCGTCCAAATAAATCCTTTGGATTTTAATTTCTTGAATTTTACCACCTACTTGAACTTTCTTCTTTTTCTCATAATCTTATGAAATTATCTTGAGAAATTATCAATCTTGAGAAATTATCAATCGACATTTTCTTCATATCTTTTTCAAATCTGTTAATATCTGATAAATATTCGGAAAAAAATGTTTTACGTTGATAATCTCCTTTTTTTTCAATATTTAGAAGGAATGCCTCTACCGGGTGGTGATGTGGATTTTCCAGATGAAATAATTATCAGTTGGTCTTTGGGCACTTCTGAGCAGAAGGGATTAATAAATGGATCGAAGGTAGCGATAAATTGTCTCAATTGTTTGGTATTTTTGGGGGTAATATGAAGAATAAGTCTGTTGAAAAATCTTGATGAGTTGTCAGTCCTAGTTCTAGATAAAAATCGGTTGTCTAGAAAATGGTTTAGTGGCCCGTTTGATACCAAAGCAACTTTGTTTAAATTCTTCGTTTAAGTCAGGATGGATTTCTGCAACTTTCAGCAAATTATAATATTTTACGGTCCACCAGGCATAATTTTGTTAGTTGCATTGTAATGGTCTCCCACTTGGGGAAGCCGTCTCCTCATCTACTCGACCTAAATTTGTAGGAGGTAATGATTGATGACCCAAACTAGCCATGAGAAAAAAAAATCCAATTTATTATTAACAAATATAATAATCTAAGACAAGCCAACTATAGAGGGAAAATCTAGAGTGATATAACAATAGCTTAAAACCCTACGTAAATAAGCGCATGAAATCCTATAGCTTAACTTTACTCAAAGTTATCTCCTAACTTCCTTAATTTATTTTAATAGCTAAAGCCCGTCCTATAATCACACGCCTAAATTCCGATCCTTACCGTAACAGCACTGCTTTCCACAACTCAGCCAGCTTCTTTCCTTCTCTTTACGATTACTAAACCCCCCATATATTTTTAACCCAACAAATCTTCAAAAAAGATTGGATTCTTCAGATGGGGGGGTTTTTTTATGGCGTGGTGTCTGGGGGTTTTAGGGTGTGTTATTTAAATTTTTGAAATAAAAAACAACATAGTTCAAGAAAAAAATTAGTTAAAAACTAAATAATTTATTAAAAATTTGGGAGTATTTACATGGGGTATTTAAAAAGAATAGGAAATTTAGATAAGCATATTTCGGAAGAATAGGAAAGTTGTCACATTCCCGGGGCAAAAAAAAACTTAGGTGAAAGATTAAAAAATAAAATTTTCTTATGGTCTATTAAGAACCGCCTGGGGGGAAAATGCGCTACGCGCGAAACAATATCTCGACGGAATGAGTGGCCTCTGGCGAAAAGGTTCATGCGCGTTTTAAAAGACCATGGCTTGATGTGGAATACTGTTTTATTGAATCCCGACCTCGGTAAATGTGATATGATCAACCTTACAAAGGGAAATTTTATCCTACAAAATCACCCTCCTCTGACTAGTTGGTCTCTCAGCTCACAATTTTGGGAGCTTTAAATTATTTACTAAGAAAGCTAATTGGATTCAGCTATAACCATGATTTTTGAAATATATGAATGTTTATGCAAAACCAAAAATATTGTTCTTATTATAATAAAATATACAGATGAAAAGATGCATACCGATATTTAAATTCGGATCTAAATAAAACATAAAAATACCAAAAATATTCTTATTGCGACTTGCAATTAAAACTAAATACCAAATCACAAACACAAAAAAATATCACTAAATAGGTTGAAGGTAAGAATAACTAAAATATAATAATTGTTAAAAAAACGAATATAAGATAATTATTGGAAACGGTTTTTACCACATAATAGCAATTAATTTCTCGAAAAGGATAAAAATATGAGAAAGATTAAATATAAATTACTATCAAAATTTAATTTGTATAAAATATTTCAAAAAACAGCTGAGGTGGTGGTAGTTCGGTCCTTCGTGATGAAACCTTTTCCATTTCATATCTATCTCTAGAATTCCTTTAGTTATTTTATAAGGACCTAGAACTTTGGTCGTAGTTTTAGCAGTTCAAATTGAGCCCTTTTTGGAGGGCTAACAGATCGCCTTCTTTGTACATTGGCATCTTTCTTCTTTTTGGTATGTCTTTCGGTTCTCAATGTAGGTTTAATGTTCTTTGGCGCATTCCTTAGAAATTCACGTTGTTCTTGTAGTTCTTCCGCCATTTCTTCTTCAGTAGGTCTCTGATTTGAATGTCCTCCTTGTTACGCATTTTGGTTCCCTATTAAAAAGTTCGAATGGTGTCCATTTTAGCTTCGACTATAGTGCTGTTTAGTATTCTTTGTAATCTGTCGACGTATTTGTCCCCATTTCGTTGGTCGCTAACATAGCTTGGAAAGGGCTGGAATAAAAGTTCGGTGTTTCGTTCAACTTGTCCGTTTCCTCTAGGAATGCCTGTTGTACTGTAGATGTTGAATATTTTCTTCACAGTACGGTAGTCGTTGAATAATTTTGAGGTGAACGCTGAACCTTGTCAGTAATAATTCTTAAGGGTTGCCAAAGGTTTTCTGTTGTAGTTTTAACTTTTCAAGGCATTTTCAGCAGACACAGTTTAACAGGATATAGCCAAAATTTGGTAAATCGTCTACTACGGTCAAATGGGATAACTTTTATTTGTGGAAGGTAAAGGGCCAATGAAGTCCAACATGATACGTACTTAGAGGGATGTTTGTGGAAATAGGATTCAAAACCCTTCTTTTTGCCTGTTTTCTTATGCTAAGATAATGGGCCATTAACTTTACTTTTTAACGACGTTGGTTAAGTTTGGAATAAAAAATTCTTGTTTTACAATTTCTTCTGTTTTTGCTACTGAGAAATGACCATTTTCGTGAATTAATTTAATTAGTTCTGCTTCCTTTGCTTTAGGAGTTATGATTAATTCTCGACCATTTAAGTATTTGTAGAATATACCGTTCCGTTCAAAAATTTCTGTTTCCCTTGCTTCTCTAGAAGCGACTTCAATGTTTGGATGTTTTATCGTCTTCTTTTTTGTGCTTTTTCAGCTTTGAAGTTAATGTATCGTTACAGATTATCATTACTGGATATCGACTTAAAAGCATCAACATATTTATCAACTTCCAGCTCTATGTTATTTCATATCAAATTCTTCTAATTGGGTGCCCATCTGGCTATACAGTAATTAGATCTTTTATGCATGGTCTTCTGAAATGCTGAACAGTCAGTTACAATTTTAAAATGTTGTCCTAAAAGATAAACACGAAATTTTTTAATGCGTTGATAATTGCAGTACCTCTGGTTCGAAACTATCATACTTTTCTTCTGCTGTATTTGTTTTTTTTCGACATGTAGTAAACCGGACGTAACTTTCCATCTTCGGCTTCTTGTAATAGAAATTGCGCCGTATCCTTGTTTACAAGCGTCAGTATGCAGTTCTGTTCTTCTTCCATATTTGTAGATATGCAAGGGGCCTTCGGACATAATATTCTTTAATTTCTCAAATGCGCTTTTATGAGCCCCAAAAAACAAAGGGTTTTTTCTTTTCTTGTTAAATCGCTAAGGGGTTTTTAGCTATCGTTGAATAGTCCTTGATATATTTGCGGAAATAACCGGTTAAGCCAAGAAAACTCGGGGCTTTTTTTTATTGTTGTTGGTTCGGGGAATTTTCGGCAGCTTTGTGTCTTCCGTAGATGGTTTAATAGTTCCTTTTTTCCACAACTGACCTAGAATTCGTTGTCTTTTTTAAAATTGGCATTTCTTGAATTTAATTTCCAAACCGTATTTTTTAGCGACTTCGAAAACAATTTTAAGTTTTTCTAGACCTTCCTTTTCGTCTTTCGCTGGAATTACGAGATCATCCAAATAACTGATTACAATTCCTTTCCGTGTAAGATCTCTAAATATACTTGAAACATAGCGTTGGAAAACTCCCGGACTGTGCTCAGTCCAAAAGGAACTTTGTTGAATTCAAATTGCCCGTCTGGGACGATAAAGGACGTATACTTTCTGCAATCTTCGTCAACATCAACGTGGAAAAAGCCATTACGTAAATCTAATGTAGAATATACCTTTGCTTCTTGCAAGTGTCTAAAACTTCGATGAGAGGTAAGGGAAATTATCTTTCCCTGGGTTCGGTTCCCAAATTTTTTGTAGTCAATACACATTCTCGACGATCCATCTTTCTTTTTACCATTACGATCGGACTTTTCATATTCCGATGAACTCGGACATAATCCCTTCTTTGAGCCATTCCTCTATTTGTTTTTTTTACCTTCTTGTCTGTCGGTGAACGCTAGTCGACGAGGTGGTTGACAGACTGGTTCTTCGTCTTTCAGAATAATTCTCATTGTGACATCGGTAGATGCTATTTTTCGCTTATAATCTTGTATTAACTTCTCCGAGTTCCTTCTTAATTCGGCATTTTAACATGACGCAGGTCTAGCTCTTCTTGAAGATTTTCAGCAGATATTTGCCTAAAGGGTTGATTTTCATATTTGATGAATTTAACTCCCCTTTTTCGTGAAACTTATCGATGCTTGTTCCAAAGGTCTGACCCAATAACTGCTTCGAATTTTTAATTTATCGGCGGGGACAACATGCCAAGTCAATGAATAGTTTTCATTGTCAATTTCAAATTCATGTTCAAAGGAAAACCCATAGTTGTCACCTGTGCTTACCAATACCTGTGAGAAGTATTTTATTCTTCGATAATTTTGTTGGGTCCATGATTCTTCTGCTTGTGTTCTCTCGCAGCAAACTTACGGTACTACCACTGTCTATAAGCGCCGTGATTTTCTTCTTTCCGAAAAATTTTTTTTAGTACGTAAACCTTCCTTAAAGAGAGGGGTCAGTTTCCTCCTTTGGGCGTTCTTTGAATTTCCCTGACTTTGAATAATTCGTCTGAGCATTGTAGTTTGGGTGTTTTTCGTAATTTTTTTTGTAATACCCTTTCTGTGCATTTCTTGACATCTTTGGGCATTTTCTACTTGGTGACAGGAGATTCATGTTGTTGAAATTGTTGACGCTGGAAACTTCTTATCTGTTCTGTTATAGTATTCGAATTTTCTCGGTGCTTCATATCTACGAGTTTTTTCAATGGGTTTGAATTCTTGTTTCTTCGCAAATGGATTGCCCTTTGCTTCAGTGTCTTTTTAACGTCTTCGAATTCTTCGAGTTTTCTGCTAATTGAACAGGAGAGTTCATATTTGGCCATTCATCTAAGTAATATTCTTTAAATTCGAAAGGTGTTTTTCCGTTTAAGTTATCCGTTATGATTAGATCAGATAATTTTCAAAGTATCTATCTTTAAACCTCTATCCCAAACCCTTGAAGTAAGTATTTAATTCATGGTAGAAATCAATCCATGTTCTCAGGAGCCTTTTGATGAGAAACAAATAGCTGTCGAAATTTTCTGGGTTAAGTTAAAAAAGTTTCAAATAGTAAGTCTTTAACATGTTCGTAAGAGTGAGCTTTGTCATCAGGCTCTCCCTTATGATGTGAGATATTTCAGCCCTAACAGATAGAAACCCAAAATTTGATTTTATATCCAGTATCTGCGCTTGACGTTCGAATAATTTAAGATAAAGACTGATGTCTTCTTTTAAATCCGAAACGATGTATAGAAATTTTGAAATTCTTTGACGTGAAATTTAGTATTACTGCCTTCGGATTATCAGCACCTAATTTAAATTGCGCTTGGATCCTCAACTTTTCCAATTCAAATTCGTCTTTAGTTTTGTTCATCAAACTTCAATTTTTCGATGTGTATTCTTTTTTTCTCCCTTCTTCTATGCGTAATTTTTCCTTCCTTGGCCTTACGATCCTCTACTATCGTTGCGTGTAGGTTTTTGGTTAGATCTTCGTCATATTCTTCACTACCTAGTAATTAGGTTTTGAGGTAGCGATGGTCATAGATTTATCAATTTTTTAAAATTTTGTTCTGTGGCTAAGACGAATAAATCTTCCGTCGACCTTTGCCGGAATAGGCCTTTTAAAATTTAAAAATTTTAAATTTTTTTTTAGTAACTAAAAGAATTAACTAAACTGTCACGCATCCCAAAAATAGCAATGGTATCACTATATAGTATAGCAAATCTCTTTCAATTAACAAAATTCTTAAGATAAAATTGTAATTCACCAAAATACATTAAAAATGCAATGAAATACTCAAAACTTTTTAGGCAAAAATATTTTAGACCAATAATGTTTAAAACAACAGTGCGAGCTAAAACGTGTAATACTTAAATTGAAATACTTCAATTAAATTTTTTTCAACCAAAAAACTTCTATAAAAACATTTATATATCAGTTGTCTCCTTTTGTTATAATAATTCAAAAAATTTGAAAGTAAAAATAAATTAGGTAAAAACCTTTTAAAAATTAGATTAAATTTTTACCAAATGGAATTTAATCATTCAAACGGCAAATTAAAAAGGGCCTTAAAAAAAACCAAATAACTTTTTAACCAATAAAATTTAAAATCTTTTCCTACTATCTATCCTCACAAATCTTAATAATAGCAACTTTTCAATTGGCAGTTAATTTGTAAATGAAACCCAAAAAAATTCTATTTAATTAAGTACGCCTTAAAAATGTGATCATCCTAAGGGTTTCATCAATAAATTTAAAATTCCCAATGTTTTATAAAACAAAAATTAAATTTTGTTTTAAATTTCTTTCTCGAAATAATTTTATTAAATTTATTAAAACAAAACTTAAAATTAGAGACAGTAATCGAAAATTCAAAAATTTTTTGGAAGATTTTGGTTTGGAAATTTCCCAATGTAAGAGGAAATCGGTTAAAAAAACGGAAAAATTCCTTAGTTTTATATTGACAAACAATTAAATTTTCAATAAAAATCAATTTTTTTAAAAATTAAAAATTTAAAAAAATTGGGAATTATTCATCAAAATTTCTTTAAAATTTTTTAAAAGATAAAAATTTGCAAAAGAAAAATTTAATACTGGGGGAAAATTAAATAGCCAAAAAAAAATTTGGTTTTTATAATAAAATTAAAAGTTTTAAAAAAAATGAATTATAATTTTTTTTAAAAATTCAAAAATTTTTATTAAACTTTAGATTGGACATAAAGATTCAATTTTATTGAATATGGTTTTAGGAATCCCGTAAGGCCAAAAAGGTGTGGGGAAATCTATTTTATAGACAAAATTAAAAACCTTAAAAACAACTTTTTATTAAGTAAAACTTATATTTCCATTCCCTTAATTTTAAAGAAACTTCTAAAGGGATTTAACGGCATTAAATTTTATTCAAATAGATGATTTTAAAGATCATTTTTCTTTAAAAAAAAAATTTTAAATTTAAAACCAATTTTTTTAACTTCCTATACAAAATATTACCTTTTGCAGAGTCTCCTTCCTTCATCAATTGAGGCAATACCTATAACTTAATTTTAGATGCGAAGATTCAGACTTCTTTATAATTTAATTTATATGAACGTATCCTTCTTCTATAGCTATAGGACATCTAACTCTTGATCCGAATGATTCCACACTAAGTTATCTCTAAACTTGCCTCTCCTTCTCATCAAAGCTTCTATCCTTTTAAAGTATATCTCATTTACATATTTGATCCGTTTTTCTTCTTGGTATTGGGTTGGAAAGGTTTTGCCATTAATCGTGGCCGTCAAAGAACTTAGGAGTTATGTTAGAAGAAGGACGCGAGAGACGTCACAACCCCCTCCAAGAAGAAAAACGTGATTTACTTAAGGGTTCTCAATGCCCTTAATAAATTACGTGTCTAAATCTTTATTTCTGAATCTCCTCGCTTTCTGAGTTTTATTTAAATTTTAATCTTAAATCCTCATTTTAGCTTTTATAATTTCCAATAATTTATCTTGACTTTAATTTTCATTACTCATCTTAGAATTAAATTTAATATTCAACTTAATTTTAAATTTAAACTCGTGACAATAAATTTTACTCCATTAACTAGGCCAACATTAATAATTACTGTTTAATTCATGCCCACTCTCACTTTTACATATTTATACTTAAAGTAACTATACACTTAAATTTTTTAAAAATTTTCCTGGGTGCAGACCCAAACTTTGCATCTGTATCATTACTGCATATGGAGCTGGCTTTTTGGCTCCAATTTTTCGGTGTTGAAGTTACTAATTTCTACAATTTTCAGGGTCTGTCTCCTGAAATGAAAACTCTCTAAATTATTGTTTCCAATTTATGTTTACATAATACCAATAAGTTTTACAATTTTTATTCATTATATATTATTTGTAAATCACAATAAATTTTCATCTCCATCCCACATCTGGTTCCAAAAAACTCCCAATGAATCGCGCAGCGCCGCTATTTATTATTGTTAGTGCCCTGACTACGCCGCGTTTCCCTGAACCAGATGCCTCATAATACGTAACAATACAACAACATATATATATACATATTATACAATTACAAAACATTTTTCAATAAACTATTATAACAAATAACCAAAGGAATTTTCGCATCTCACGAAGTCATACATCGAAGCAAACAAATGTGCAATTACAATTGTTTTCTCCAGAAAAAATTTTAACAAGTCAAAAGTTCCAAAAATAAATATACACTCATTGTAGTGTTTAACTTTTGCTTGGCTTATAACTTTTAAACACCGCCCGAGACTTCTTTCTTTGCAATAATTCTTCCGACCACTTGTTGGAAGATCATAAAAAATGAAACAATACAACCTGATTTTTATATTCGGTCTCCCACCATTACGTCCAACGATGAGGTGCTACCACTTTTCTTTCCTCGGCTGCACTGGAATTTCTTGTTTTGATTGTTGTAGGGCTTGTAATCTCCTTGTCGGCCCTTTCTTGTTTTCCCTGTTGTGTCCTTGGCCGGTCGGGATTCCTGTTCTTTTCTCAGGCGTGGCCTCAGGTTGTACGTCGATCCATCTGGAACTCCAGCTGTCTCCGTCCTGTTCTTCTTTCTACTTCTAGAAATAGTACTGGATGAAAAAGTTCTTTTATTATTGTGTCCCTTTTTGTGCCACTTTCTTTGTGGTCCACTTGCCCCTGACACTCCTGATCTCTTTGTTCCCTTATTGTACCTTGTCCTTTTACTTTTCCTGTCACTCCCAAATGAACTAGGAAGCGATCTGACCAGTGATCTGCGTTTATGGGTCCTATCTGTATTTTTATATTGATTTGATTGGCGACTAATCCCTTTTGCCTCTAACTTACGTTTCACCGCAGATTTTTCTTTCCCATAGTGTGACTCATTTAATCCTTGATGTACTTTTTCCGAAGTACTAGTTTCCTGACTTGATCTTATACTATTTGGGATACCTGTTCCTAACTCGACCTCGTCACATTTCCTATGACGATATATTCTTATTTGATCTACGTTAACCGTTAATCTTTTTCCTGATTTCCATATTACAATATTATTTTTATTCTTACTTCTAATACTCTATAAGGTCCTTCAAATTTTTGTTTAAATTTAGCGCAGACTTTGTTAGCTGCTGAACTTAAAGGGTGTGTTTCTAATAAGACCCAATCATTAACCTTAATTTTTATGTCTTTTCTTCGTCTATTATAATATCTTTCCCACCTTTCCTGTTTAATTTTCGTACTTAGTCTAGCTTCCCTAAATATTTTTTTAATATTTTGTTTTGAATTTTGAACTTTCCGAGATCATAACTAATTTTTGAAATGGTGTAATCAATTTTCGACCCAAAAATAATTCAGCAGGTGATTTTCCCGTTGTTTCATTCACCGCCGTACGAATAGCGTAAGCAAACTCACGTAGAATTGATCCCAAGTATCGTGTTGATCATTAACATAATTTGCAATCATTTGTACTATATCTCGATTAACTCTTTCAGTCCGATTTGCTTGTGGTCGATATGCAACAGTCTTCACATGCCTTATGCCTAATCTTTCACTTAAGTGCTCAAAATTTCGGATATAAATTGGGGACCATTATCACTTATTAATTTTATTGGAGCTCCATAACGCGATATAAAGTTATCAAAAAATATCCGCTATTATACGAGATGAGGCCTTTTAAGAGGTATAATTTCAGCCCATTTGCTGAAATGATCGGTTATTACTAAAATATAGCGATTACGTCTTATTCTAGATATAGGATACGGGCCTAACAATTCTAATGTCACTATCTCATTTGGATAATTTGATATATTGGATTTAATCGACCAGCTGGTAACGCGTTTTTATAGTTATTAACTTGGCACATATGGCATGTAGAGACATATTGATCAATGAATTTTCTCATGTACGGGAAATAACAAACGTCCCGAATTTTATGATGCGTTTTAAATCTTCCCATGTGTCCAGCTATTGGCTTGTCGTGAAATTCTCTCATTATTTCATTCCTTAAAGATTTTGGAATGTATACACGCATTTCACCTAATGACGTTGCGTATTTCGCATAAAATAACAATCCTTCAATTAAACGGAAATAGTGGGACCAATTCTCACATATCGTTGCATTAACCGGAGTTATCTTCTGGGTTTTCTAAATATCTATATATTGGAAACCACCAATTTCCCGGGATTCTTTCGGGTTCTTTTTATATTGTGGAAATAAAATAAAACCAAAATTA
>BMAV01003425.1:0-16876 GCA_019973955.1 Trichonephila inaurata madagascariensis
TTACCTTTTCGGGACGGAAAGGTGTAAACCCGGTCAGAGGACGTGTGGTGACGTTAATTCCTGGGGGGCGTATTTAAAGTCGCCCTGTTTCGGGCTTTTGGGATATCAGAGGCTAGTTTGGGGTCTTAAAATTTTCCCAAAATAATGTCTTAAACTTGTCCATGGACATCAGGAAATGTTGGAAGGCTTCCGCGCAACGACCGTCCTTCAGATCCTTTGGACCCTTTTAAAGTCTCGGGGCTAGAGAGTAGAAAAGTATCGTTTTTCACCCCTGCCTTCTACTTGTTAGATGGTCGCTTTCCAACACTTCAGCTCTCACTTTGGCTCTTTAACCTGCACAACAAGGCTTCGGACGGGGTCGAGGATGTGCGTGGGACATTCAGAGACACACTCAATCCCTTACGGGACGGAAAAGGGGTGTAAACCTGGTCAGAGGACGTGTGGTGACGTTAATTCCTGGGGTGGCGTATATTAAAAGTCGCTCGTTCGGGCTGTGTGAGATATCAGAGGCTAGTTTTGAGTCTCTTTATTTCCCAAAATAATGTCTTAAACTTGTCCATGGACATCAGGAAATGTTGGAGAGGCTTCCGCGCAACAGCACCGTCCTTCAGATCCCTCATTGGACCCCTTAATGTCTCGGGGGAACGATACAAGTAGAAAAGTATCGTTTTTTCCCCCCCTGCCTTCTACTTGTTAGATGGTCGCTTTCCAACACTTCAGCTCTCACTTTGGCTCTTTAACCTGCACAACAAGGCTTCGGACGGGGTCGAGGATGTGCGTGGGACATTCAGAGACACACTCAATCCCTTTACGGGACGGAAAAGGGGTGTAAACCTGGTCAGAGGACGTGTGGTGACGTTAATTCCTGGGGTGGCGTATATTAAAGTCGCTCCTGTTTCGGGCTGTGTGAGATGATCAGAGGCTAGTTTTGAGTCTCTTTATTTCCCAAATAATGTCTTAAACTTGTCCATGGACATCAGGAAATGTTGAGAGGCTTCCGCGCAACAGCACCGTCCTTCAGATCCCTCATTGGACCCCTTAATGTCTCGGGGGAACGATACAAGTAGAAAAGTATCGTTTTTCACCCCCTGCCTTCTACTCGTTAGATGGTGCTTAACACTTCAGCTCTCTTTGGCTCTTTACCTGCACAACAAGGCTTCGGACGGGTCGAGGATGTGCGTGGACTCAGGAACACTCAATCCTTTACGGACGGAAAAGGGGTGTAAACCTGGTCAGAGGACGTGTGGTGACGTTAATTCCTGGGGTGGCGTATATTAAGTCTCTGTTTCGGGCTGTGGAGATGATCAGAGGCTGTTTTGAGTCTCTTTATTTCCCAAAATATGTCTTAACTTGTCCATGGACATCAGGAAATGTTGAGAGGCTTCCGCGCAACAGCACCGTCCTTCAGATCCTCATTGGACCCTTAATGCTCGGGGAACGATACAAGTAGAAAAGTATCGTTTTTCACCCCTGCCTTCTACGTTAGATGGTCGCTTTCCAAATTCAGCTCTCACTTTGGCTCTTACCGCACAACAAGGCTTCGGACGGGTCGAGGATGTGCGTGGGACTCAGACACCTCAATCCTTTCGGGACGGAAAAGGGGTGTAAACCTGGTCAGAGGACGTGTGGTGACGTTAATTCCTGGGGTGGCGTATATTAAAGTCGCTCCTGTTTCGGGCTGTGTGAGATGATCAGAGGCTAGTTTTGAGTCTCTTATTCCCAAAATAATGTCTTAAACTGTCCATGGACATCAGGAAATGTTGGAGAGGCTTCCGCGCTGCAACAGCACCGTCCTTCAGACCCTCATTGGACCCCTTAATGTCTCGGGGAACGATACAAGTGAAAAGTATCGTTTTTTCACCCCCTGCCTTCTACTTGTTAGATGGTCGCTTTCCAACACTCAGCTCACTTTGGCTCTTTAACCTGCACAACAAGGCTTCGGACGGGGTCGAGGATGTGCGTGGACTTCGAACACCTCAATCCTTAGGACGGAAGGGTGTAAACCTGTCAGAGGACGTGGTGACGTTAATTCCTGGGGTGCTATATTAAAGTCGCTCCTGTTTCGGGCTGTGAGTGATCAGAGGCTGTTTGAGTCTCTTTATTTCCCAAAATAATGTCTTAAACTTGTCCATGGACATCAGGAAATGTTGGAGGCTTCCGCCAACACACCGTCCTTCAGATCCTCATTGGACCTTAATGTCTCGGGGAACGATAAGTAGAAAAGTATCGTTTTTCACCCCTGCCTTCTACTTGTTAGATGGTCGCTTTCCAACACTTCAGCTCTCACTTTGGTCTTTAACCTGCACAACAAGGCTTCGGACGGGGTCGAGGATGTGCGTGGGACATTCAGAGACACCTCAATCCTTCGGACGGAAAGGGTGTAAACCTGGTCAGAGGACGTGTGGTGACGTTATTCCTGGGGTGGCGTATATTAAAGTCGCTCCTGTTTCGGGCTGTGTGAGATATCGAGCGTTTGGTCTCTTTTTTCCCAAATAATGTCTTAACTTTCCCTGGACATCAGAAATGTTAGAGCTCCGCACGTTCCCTCATTGGACCCTATGTCTCGGGGAACGATACAGAGAAAAGTATCGTTTTTCACCCCGCCCGTAGATGTCGCTTTCAACCTTCAGCCCCCTTTGGCAACTGCAACGGCTTCGGACGGGTCGGATGTGGGAAAGAGACACACTCAATCCCTTCGGACGGAAAAGGGAATGGTCAGAGGACGGTGGTGACGTTAATTCCTGGGGTGGCGTATATTAAAGTCGCTTGTTTCGGGCTGGGGATTAGAGGCTGTTTGAGTCTCATTTCCCAAAATAATGTTTAAACTGTCCATGGACATCAGGAAATGTTGGAGAGGCTTCGCCACAGCACGTCCTTCAGACCCTATTGGCCCCAATGTCCGGGAACATCGGTATGTTTTCACCCCCATTTAGATGGTGCTTAACACTTCAGCTCTCACTTTGGCTCTTTAACCTGCACAACAAGGTTCGGACGGGGTCGAGGATGTGCGTGGGTTGCCCATCCAGGGAGAAAGGGGGTAACCTGGTAGAGGACGTGTGGTGACGTTAATTCCTGGGTGGCGTATATTGTCGCTCCTGCGGGCGGAGATATGGGCGTTTTGGGCTCTTTATTTCCCAAATAATCTAACTTGTCCATGGACTCGGGAATTTGGAGGGCTTCCGCACACACCGTCCTTAGACCCCATTGGACCCCTTAATGCTGGGGAACGATAAGTAGAAAGAATGTTTTTCACCCCCGCCTTCTACTGTAGATGGTGCTTAACACTGCTACTTGGTTTTAACCTGCACAAGGCTTCGGACGGGTCGAGGGTTTCGGGACTGAGCACACTCAATCCTTTACGGGCGGAAAGGGTGTAACTGGTCAGAGGGGGCGTTAATCTGGGGCGTATATTAAGTGCTCCTGGGCGGGATATCAGAGGCTAGTTTTGAGTCTCTTTATTTCCCCCCCCCCCCCCCCCCCCCCCCCCCCCCCCCCCCCCCCCCCCCCCCCCCCCCCCCCCCCCCCCCCCCCCCCCTTCAGCTCTCTTTGGCTCTTTAACCTGCACAACAAGGCTTCGGACGGGGTCGAGGATGTGCGTGGGACATTCAAGACACACTCAATCCCTTTACGGGACGGAAAAGGGGTGTAAACCTGGTCAGAGGACGTGTGGTGACGTTAATTCCTGGGGTGGCGTATTTAAGTCGCTCCTGTTTCGGGCTGTGTGAGATTATCAGAGGCTAGTTTTGAGTCTCTTTATTTCCCAAAATAATGTCTTAAACTTGTCCATGGACATCAGGAAATGTTGGAGAGGCTTCCGCGCAACAGCACCGTCCTTCAGACCCTCATTGGACCCTTAATGTCTCGGGGAACGATACAGTAGAAAAGTATCGTTTTTTACCCCTGCCTTCTACTCGTTAGATGGTCGCTTTCCAACACTTCAGCTCTCACTTTGGCTCTTTAACCTGCACAACAAGGCTTCGGACGGGGTCGAGGATTGCGTGGGACGTCCCGGAACACACTCAATCCCTTACGGGACGGAAAAGGGGTGAAACCTGGTCAGAGGACGTGTGGTGACGTTAATTCCTGGGGGGGGCGTATTTAAGTCGCTCCTGTTTCGGGCTTTTGTGAGATTATCAGAGGCTAGTTTTGAGTCTCTTTATTTCCCAAAATAATGTCTTAAACTTGTCCATGGACATCAGGAAATGTTGGAGAGGCTTCCGCGCAACAGCACCGTCCTTCAGATCCCTCATTGGACCCCTTAATGTCTCGGGGAACATTTCAAGTAGAAAAGTATCGTTTTCACCCCTGCCTTCTACTCGTTAGATGGTCGCTTTCCAACACTTCAGCTCTCACTTTGGCTCTTTAACCTGCACAACAAGGCTTCGGACGGGGTCGAGGATGTGCGTGGGACAGTCAGAACACACTCAATCCCTTTACGGGACGGAAAAGGGGTGTAAACCTGGTCAGAGGACGTGTGGTGACGTTAATTCCTGGGGTGGCGTATATTAAAGTCGCTCCTGTTTCGGGCTGTGTGAGATTATCAGAGGCTAGTTTTGAGTCTCTTTATTTCCCAAAATAATGTCTTAAACTTGTCCATGGACATCAGGAAATGTTGGAAGGCTTCCGCTAACAGCACCGTCCTTCAGACCCTCATTGGACCCTTAATGTCTCGGGGAACGATACAAGTAGAAAAGTATCGTTTTTCACCTGCCTTCTACTCGTTAGATGGTCGCTTTCCAACACTTCAGCTCTCACTTTGGCTCTTTAACCTGCACAACAAGGCTTCGGACGGGGTCGAGGATGTGCGTGGGACATTCAGAGACACACTCAATCCCTTTACGGGACGGAAAAGGGGTGTAAACCTGGTCAGAGGACGTGTGGTGACGTTAATTCCTGGGGTGGCGTATATTAAAGTCGCTCCTGTTTCGGGCTGTGTGAGATTATCAGAGGCTAGTTTTGAGTCTCTTTATTTCCCAAAATAATGTCTTAAACTTGTCCATGGACATCAGAAATGTTGGGAGGGCTTCCGCGCAACAGCACCGTCTTCAGACCCTCATTGGACCTTAATGTCTCGGGGAACGATACAAGTAGAAAAGTATCGTTTTCACCCCCCTGCCTTCTACTTTTTTTTGATGGTTGCTTTCCAACACTTCAGCTCTCACTTTGGCTCTTTAACCTGCACAACAAGGCTTCGGACGGGGTCGAGGATGTGCGTGGGACATTCAGAACACACTCAATCCTTTTCGGGGCGGAAAGGGGTGTAAACCTGGTCAGAGGGACGTGTGGTGACGTTAATTCCTGGGGTGGCGTATATTAAAGTGCTCCTGTTTCAGGGCTTTTGTGAGATTATCAGAGGCTAGTTTTGAGGGCTCTTTATTTCCCAAAATAATGTCTTAAACTTGTCCATGGACATCAGGAAATGTTGGAGGCTTCGCGCAACAGCACCGTCCTTCAGACCCTCATTGGACCTTAATGTCTCGGGGAACGATACAAGTAGAAAAGTATCGTTTTTTCACCCTGCCTTCTACTGTTAGATGGTCGCTTCCAACACTTCAGCTCTCACTTTGGCTCTTTACCTGCACAACAAGGCTTCGGACGGGGTCGAGGATGTGCGTGGGACGTCAGAACACCTCAATCCTTACGGGACGGAAAGGGGTGTAAACCTGGTCAGAGGACGTGTGGTGACGTTAATTCCTGGGGTGGCGTATATTAAAGTCGCTCCCCCCCCCCCCCCCCCCCCCCCCCCCCCCCCCCCCCCCCCCCCCCCCCCCCCCCCCCCCCCCCCCCCCTTTTTTTTTTTTTTTTTTTTTTTTTTTTTTTTTTTTTTTTTTTTTTTTTTTTTTTTTTTTTTTTTTTTTTTTTTTTTTTTTTTTTTTTTTGCTCCTGTTTCCGGGCGTGTGAGATATCAGAGGCTAGTTTTGGGTCTCTTTATTTCCCAAAATAATGTCTTAAACTTGTCCATGGACATCAGGAAATGTTGGAGGCTTCCGCGCAACACACCGTCCTTCAGATCCCTCATTGGACCCTTAATGTCTCGGGAACGATACAGAGTAGAAAAGTATCGTTTTCACCCCTGCCTTCTACTTGTTGGGTGGTTCCCTTTTCCCAAAACTTCAGCTCTCCTTTGGCTCTTTATGCACAACAAGGCTTCGGACGGGGTCGAGGATGTGCGTGGGACGTCAGAACACCTCAATCCCTTTCAGGACGGAAAAGGGGTGTAAACCTGGTCAGAGGACGTGTGGTGACGTTAATTCCTGGGGTGGCGTATATTAAAGTCGCTCCTGTTTCGGGCTGTGTGAGATGATCAGAGGCTAAATTTTGAGTCTCTTTTTTCCCAAAATAATGTCTTAAACTTGTCCATGGACATCAGGAAATGTTGGAAGGGCTTCCGCGCAACAGCACCGTCCTTCCCGATCCCTCATTGGACCCCTTAATGTCTCGGGGCGATACAAGTGAAAAGTATCGTTTTTTCACCCTGCCTTCTACTTGTTAGATGGTCGCTTTCCAACACTTCAGCTCTCACTTTGGCTCTTTAACCTGCACAACAAGGCTTCGGACGGGGTCGAGGATGTGCGTGGGACATCAGAGACACATCAATCCCCTTTACGGGGCGGGAAAAGGGGTGTAAACCTGGTCAGAGGACGTGTGGTGACGTTAATTCCTGGGGTGGCGTATATTAAAGTCGCTCCTGTTTCGGGCTGTGTGAGATGATCAGAGGCTAGTTTTGAGTCTCTTTATTTCCCAAAATAATGTCTTAAACTTGTCCATGGACATCAGGAAATGTTGGAGAGGCTTCCGCGCAACAGCACCGTCCTTCAGATCCCTCATTGGACCCTTAATGTCTCGGGGAACGATACAGTAGAAAAGTATCGTTTTTTTCACCCCCGCCTTCTACTTGTTAGATGGTCGCTTTCCAACACTTCAGCTCTCACTTTGGCTCTTTAACCTGCACAACAAGGCTTCGGACGGGGTCGAGGATGTGCGTGGGACGTCAGAACACACTCAATCCTTGCACGGGACGGAAGGGGTGTAAACCTGGTCAGAGGACGTGTGGGGACGTTAATTCCTGGGGTGGCGTATATTAAAGTCGCTCCTGTTTCGGGCTGTGTAGATTGATCAGAGGCTAGTTTGAGTCTCTTTATTTCCCAAAATAATGTCTTAAACTTGTCCATGGACATCAGGAAATGTTGGAGGGCTTCCGCGCAACAGCACCGTCCTTCAGATCCCTCATTGGACCCTTAATGTCTCGGGGAACGATACAAGTAGAAAAGTATCGTTTTTTCACCCCGCCCTACTTGTTGGATGGTCGCTTTCCAACACTTCAAAGTCTCCTTTGGCTCTTTTTAAACCCGCCAAGGCTTCGGACGGGGTCGAGGATGTGCGTGGGATTTAGAGCACTCAATCCCTTTACGGGACGGAAAGGGGTGTAAACCTGGTCAGAGGACGTGTGGTGACGTTAATTCCTGGGGTGGCGTATATTAAGTCGCTCCTGTTTCGGGGTGTGGATTATCAGAGGCTAGTTTTTAGTCTCTTTTTTCCCAAAATAATTTTAAACTTTTCCCTGGACATCAGGAAAGTTGGGAGGCTTCCGCGCAACAGCACCGTCCTTCAGACCCCCCATTGGACCCCTTAATGTCTCGGGGAACGTAAAATAGAAAAGTATCGTTTTTTTACCCCCTGCCTTCTACTCGTTAGTGGTGCTTTCCAAACTTCATCTCCTTTGGTTTTTAACCGCACAACAAGGCTTCGGACGGGGTCGAGGATGTGGTGGGCGTTTAAAATCAATCCCCCTTTTCGGGACGGAAAGGGGTGTAAACCTGGTCAGAGGACGTGTGGTGACGTTAATTCCCGGGGGGGCGTATATTAAGTCGCTCCCCGTTTCGGGCTGTGTGAGTTATCAGAGGGTGTTTTTAGTCCCTTTATTTCCCAAAAAAAATTTTCTTTAAAATTGTCCATGGACATCGGAAATGTTGGGAGGCTTCCCGGGAACAGCACCGTCCTTCGCCCTCATTGGACCCCCTTTAAAGTCTCGGGGAACGATACAAGGAAAAAAAAGTATCGTTTTCACCCCTGCCTTCTACTCGTTAGATGGTCGCCAACACTTGTTCACTTTGGCTCTTTAACCTGCACAACAAGGCTTCGGACGGGGGAGGATGTGCGTGGGACTCAGAACACACTCAATCCCCCCCGGGGCGGAAAGGGGTTAAACCTGGTCGAGGACGTGTGGTGACGTTAATTCCCGGGGTGGCGTATTTAAGTCGCTCCTGTTTCGGGCTGTGTGAATTTCAGAGGGTAGTTTTGAGTCTCTTTATTTCCCAAAAAAATGTCTTAAACTTGTCCATGGACATGGAATGTTGGGAGGCTTCCCCGCAACACACCGTCCCTTTAGACCCCCCTTTGGACCCCTTAATGTCTCGGGGGGAAAGATACAAGTAGAAAAGTATCGTTTTTTACCCCCCCCTTCTATGTTAGATGGTCTTTTAACACTTCAGCTCTCCTTTGGCTTTTTAACCTGCAACAAGGCTTCGGACGGGGGGCGAGGATGTGCGTGGGACACAACCCTCCAATCCTTTACGGGACGGAAAAAAGGGGAAACCTGGAAGGGGTGTGGTGACGTTTTCCCGGGGGGTATAAAAATCCTTTTTGGGCTTGGGGGAATTATCGAGGCGTTTGGGTCTCTTTTTTCCCAAAATAAAGAAAATTGTCCCTGGACTCGGGAAAAGTTGGGGGCTTGGGAACCCTCCTTCGCCCCATTGGTTAATTTGGGGACTCAAAAAGAAAAAATATCGTTTTTCACCCCCCTTTACTCGTTAGATGGTCGCTTTCCCAAAACTTCAGCTCTCCTTTGGCTCTTTTTAAACCGCAACAAAGGGTTCGGACGGGGGGAGGATTGCGTGGGACATTCAGAACACACTCAAAACCACGGGACGGAAAAGGGGTTGAAACGGGCCCGGGACGTGTGGTGACGTTAATTCCTGGGGTGGCGTATATTAAAATCGCTCCCGTTTCGGGCTGTGTGAGATTTTCAGAGGCTTTTTGAGTCTCTTTATTTCCCAAAATAATGTCTTAAACTTGTCCATGGACATCAGGAAATGTTGGAGAGGCTTCCGCGCAACAACACCGTCCTTCAGACCCCTCATTGGACCCCCTTAATGTCTCGGGGAACGATACAAGTAGAAAAGTATCGTTTTCACCCCCTGCCTTCTACTCGTTAGATGAGATTGCTTTCCAAAACTTCAGCTCTCACTTTGGCTCTTTAACCTGCACAACAAGGCTTCGGACGGGGTCGGGATTGCGTGGGACGTCAAAAACACTCAATCCTTTGGGGCGGAAAGGGGGGGTAAACCTGGTCAAAGGGCGGGGTGGTGACGTTAATTCCTGGGGTGGGTATATTAAAGTCGCTCCTGTTTCGGGCTGTGTGAGTTATCAGATGGTTTTGAGTTCTTTATTTCCCAAAAAATGTTTAAATTGTCCATGGACATCAGGAAAAGTTGGGGCTTCCCCAACAGCACCGTCCTTCCCGACCCCCGGACCCCTTAATGTCTCGGGGGGAAAGATACAAGTAGAAAAGTATCTTTTTTTACCCCCACCTTCTACTGTTAGATGGTCGCTTTCCAACACTTCAGCTCTCACTTTGGCTCTTTAACCTGCACAACAAGGCTTCGGACGGGGTCGAGGATGTGCGTGGGACGTCAGGAAAAACTCAATCCCTTTGCGGGGCGGAAAGGGGTGTAAACCTGGTCAGAGGACGTGTGGTGACGTTAATTCCTGGGGTGGCGTATATTAAAGTCGCTCCTGTTTCGGGCTGTGTGAGATTATCAGAGGCTAGTTTTTGAGTCTCTTTATTTCCCAAAATAATGTCTTAAACTTGTCCATGGACATCAGGAAATGTTGGAGGCTTCCGCGCAACAGCACCGTCCTTCAGACCCTCATTGGACCCCCTTTAAAGTCTCGGGGAACGATACAAGTAGAAAAGTATCGTTTTTCACCCCCCTTTCTTTGTGGTCTTAACACTTCAGCTCTCACTTTGGCTCTTACCTGCACAACAAGGCTTCGGACGGGTCGAGGATGTGCGTGGGACTCAGGAACACTCAATCCTTCGGACGGAAGGGTGTAAACCTGGTCAGAGGACGTGTGGTGACGTTAATTCCTGGGGTTTTAAAGTGCTCCTGTTTCGGGCGGTGGATAGAGCTATTTTGAGTCTCTTTATTTCCAAATTGTCTTCTGTCGGACATCAGGAAATGTTGAGATTTGGATCTTAGACCTCATTGGACCTAATGTCTCGGGGAACGATACAAGTAGAAAATCGTTTTTACCCCCGCCTACGTAGTTGCTTAATTCACTCCATTTTCTTCCTGCCAACAAGGCCCGGGCGGGGCAGGTGTGCGTGGACAGCCATCCTTGGGACGGAAAAGGGGGTTAAAACTGGCAGGGAGGTGGGCGTTTTCTGGGGTGGCGTATATTAAAGTCGCTCCTGTTTCGGGCTGTGAGATGTCAGAGGCTAGTTTGGGTCATTTCCCAAAATAATGTCTTAAACTTGTCCATGGACATCAGGAAATGTTGGGCTTCCGCGCAAACACCGTCCTTCAACCCTCATTGGACCCCTTAATGTGGGAACATACAAGTAAAAAATACGTTTACCCTCCTTCTACTTTAGATGGTCGCTTTCCCAAACTCACTTTGGCTCTTTAACCTGCCCAAGCTTCGGACGGGGTCGAGGATGTGCGTGGGACTTCGACACTAAACCGGACGGAAGGGTGTAAACCTGGTCGAGGACGTGTGGTGACGTTAATTCCTGGGGTGGCGTATATTAAAGTCGCTCCTGTTTCGGGCTGTGTGAGATATCAGAGGCTGTTTGAGTCTCTTTATTTCCCAAATAATGTCTTAAACTTGTCCATGGACATCAGGAAATGTTGGAGGCTTCCGCGCAACACACCTCCTTCAGACCCTCATTGGACCTTAATGTCTCGGGGAACGATAAAGTAGAAAAGTATCGTTTTTCACCCGCTACTCGTTAGATGGTCGCTTTCCAACACTTCAGCTCTCACTTTGGCTCTTTAACCTGCACAACAAGGCTTCGGACGGGGTCGAGGATGCGTGGGACGTCAGACACCTCAATCCTTTCAGGACGGAAAGGGGTGTAAACCTGGTCAGAGGGACGTGTGGTGACGTTAATTCCTGGGGTGGCGTATATTAAAGTCGCTCCTGTTTCGGGCTGTGTGAGATTATCAGAGGCTAGTTTTGAGTCTCTTTATTTCCCAAAATAATGTCTTAAACTTGTCCATGGACATCAGGAAATGTTGGAGAGGCTTCCGCGCAACAGCACCGTCCTTCCAGACCCTCATTGGACCCCTTAATGTCTCGGGGGAACGATACAAGTAGAAAAGTATCGTTTTTCCCCACTCCTTCTACGTTAGATGGTCGCTTTCCAACACTTCAGCTCTCACTTTGGCTCTTTAACCTGCACAACAAGGCTTCGGACGGGGTCGAGGATGTGCGTGGGACATTCAGAGACACACTCAATCCCTTTACGGGACGGAAAAGGGGTGTAAACCTGGTCAGAGGACGTGTGGTGACGTTAATTCCTGGGGTGGCGTATATTAAAGTCGCTCCTGTTTCGGGCTGTGTGAGATTATCAGAGGCTAGTTTTGAGTCTCTTTATTTCCCAAAATAATGTCTTAAACTTGTCCATGGACATCAGGAAATGTTGGAGAGGCTTCCGCGCAACAGCACCGTCCTTCAGACCCCTCATTGGACCCCTTAATGTCTCGGGGGAACGATACAAGTAGAAAAGTATCGTTTTTTTCACCCCTGCCTTCTACTCGTTAGATGGTCGCTTTCCAACACTTCAGCTCTCACTTTGGCTCTTTTAACCTGCACAGCAAGGCTTCGGTTGAAGGGTCGAGGATGTGCGTGGGACGTCCAGAGACACTTCAATCCCTTGCAGGACGGAAGGGGGTGTAAACCTGGTCAGAGGACGTGTGGTGACGTTAATTCCACCGAGGGGTGGCGTATATTAAAGTCGCTCCTGTTTCGGGCTGTGTGAGATTATCAGAGGCTAGTTTTGGAGTCTCTTTATTTCCCAAAATAATGTCTTAAACTTGTCCATGGACATCAGGAAATGTTGGAGGCTTCCGCGCAACAGCACCGTCCTTCAGACCCCTCATTGGACCTAATGTCTGGGGGAACGATACAAGTAGAAAAGTATCGTTTTCCTGCCCCTGCCTTCTACTCGTTAGATGATTAAGCTTTCCAACTTTTCAGCTCTCACTTTGGCTCTTTAACCTGCACAACAAGGCTTCGGACGGGGTCGAGGATGTGCGTGTGGGACGATGATCAGAGACACACTCAATCCGCTTACGGGACGGAAAAGGGTGTAAACCTGGTCAGAGGACGTGTGGTGACGTTAATTCCTGGGGTGGCGTATATTAAAGTCGCTCCTGTTTCGGGCTGTGTGAAGTTATCAGAGGCTAGTTTTGAGTCTCTTTATTTCCCAAAATAATGTCTTAAACTTGTCCATGGACATCAGAAATATTTGGAGAGGCTTCCGCGCAGCACCATCCTTCAGACCCCTCATTGGACCCACTTAATGTCTCGGGGAACGATACAGAGTAGAAAAATATCACGTTTTTACCCTGCAACTTCTACTCGTTTAGATGGTCGCTTTCCAACACTTCAAATACTCACTTTGGCTCTTTAACCTGCACAACAAGGCTTCCGGACTGGGGATAGAGGATGTGCGTGGGACATTCAGAGACACACTCAATCCCTTTACGGGACGGAAAAGGGGTGTAAACCTGGTCAGAGGACGTGTGGTGACGTTAATTCCTGGGGGGTGGCGTATATTAAAAGTCGCTCCTGTTTCGAGGGCTGTGTGAGATTATCAGGGCTAGTTTGAGGTCTCTTTATTTCCCAAAATAATGTCTTAAACTTGTCCGTGGACATGAGGGAAATGTTGGAGGCTTCGCGCAGCAGCACCGTCCTTCAGACCCTCATTGGACCCCTTAATGTCTCGGGGAACGATACAGGAAGTAGAAAAGTATGTTTTTCACCCCTGCCTTCTACTCATTTAGATGGTCGCTTTCCAACACTTCAGCTCTCACTTTGGCTCTTTAACCTGCACAACAAGGCTTCGGACGGGGTCGAGGATGTGCGTGGGACATTCAGAGACACACTCAATCCCTTTACGGGACGGAAAAGGGGTGTAAACCTGGTCAGAGGACGTGGTGACGTTAATTCCTGGGGGCGTATATTAAGTCGCTCCTGTTTCGGGCTGTGAAGTTTATCAGAAGGGCTAGTTTTGAGTCTCTTTATTTCCCAAAATAATGTCTTAAACTTGTCCATGGACATCAGGAAATGTTGGAGAGAGGCTTCCGCGCAACAACACCGTCCTTCAGACCCCTCATTGGACCCCTTAATGTCTCGGGAACGATACAAGTAGAAAAGTATCGTTTTTTTCACCCCCTGCGCTTCTACTCGTTAGATGGTCCAGCTTTCCAACTTACTTCAGCTCTCACTTTGGCTCTTTAACCTGCACAACAAGGGACTTCGGACGGGGTCGAGGATGTGCGTGGGACGGTCAAGGAACCTCAATCCCTTACAGGACGGAAAAGGTGTAAACCCTGGTCAGAGGGACTGGTGACGTTTAATTCCTGGGGTGGTATATTAAAGTCGCTCTGTTTCCGGGCTGTGTGAAGTTATCAGAGGCTAGTTTTGGGTCTCTTTATTTCCCAAGTATGCTAGAAACTTGTCCATGGACATCAGGAAATGTTGGAGGCTTCCGCGCAACAACACCGTCCTTCAGACCCCTCATTGGACCTTAATGTCTCGGGGGTGATACAAGTAGAAAAGTATCGTTTTTCACCCCCACCTTCTCGTTAAGATGGTCGCTTTCCAACTTACTTCGGCTCTCACTTTGGCTCTTTAACCTTACGCCGCACAACGGGCTTCGGACGGGGTCGAGGATATTGCGTGGGACGTCAGAGACACCTCAATCCTTTACGGGACGGAAAAGGGGTGTAAACCTGGTCAGAGGACGTGTGGTGACGTTAATTCCTGAGTGGCGTATATTAAAGTCGCTCCTGTTTCCGGGCTGTGTGAGATTATCAGAGGCTAGTTTTGAGTCTCTTTATTTTGAAATAATGTCTTAAACTTGTCCATGGACATCAAGGGAAATGTTGGAGAGGCTTCCGCGCAACAGCACCGTCCTTCAGACCCTCATTGGACCCACATAATGTCTCAGAACGATACAAGTAGAAAAGTATCGTTTTTCACCCTTGCCTTCTACTCCATTAGATGGTCGCTTTCTAACACTTCAGCTCTCACTTTGGCTCTTTAGCACTGCAACAAGGCTTCGGACGGGGTCGAGGATGTGCGTGGGACGTCAGAGACACACTCAATCCCACGGGACGGAAAGTGTAAACCCTGTCAGAGGACGTGTGGTGACGTGTTTAATTCCTGGGGTGGCGTATATTTAAAGTCGCTCCCTGTTTCGGGCTGTGTGAGATTATAGAGGCTAGTTTTTGAGTCTCTTTATTTCCCAAAATAATGTCTTAAACTTGTCCATGGACATCAGGAAATGTTGGAGAGGCTTCCGCGCAACAGCACCGTCCTTCCAGACCCCTCATTGGACCCCTTAATGGCTCTCGGGGAACGTGCAAGAGTAGAAAAGTATCGTTTTCACCTACCTTCTACTCGTTGGGCCTGATTGGCTTTCCAACACTTCAGCTCTCCCGCTTTTGGCTCTTTAGCACTACTGCTCACCCAGGCTTCGGACGGGGTTAGGGATGTGCGTGGGACATTCAGAACGCTCAATCCCACTTTTACGGGACGGAAGGGGAGGGTGTAAACCTGGTCAGAGGGACGTGTGGTGACGTTAATTCCTGGGGTGGCGTATATTAAAGTCGCTCCTGTTTCGGGCTATTGAGATTATCAGAGGCTAGTTTTGAGTCTCTTTATTTTTAAACAATGTCTTAAGCTTGTCCATGGACATCAGGAAATGTTAGGAGAGGCTTCCGCAACACCGTCCCTTCCAGACCCCCCTCGTGGACATAATGTCTCGGGGAACGATACAAGTAGAAAGTATCGTTTTTTTCACCCTACCTTTACTCTCGTTAGATGATTAAACTTTCCAACACTTCAGCTCTAAATAACTTTAACCTGCACAACAGGCTTCGGACTGGGGTCGAGGATGTGCGTGGGACGTTAAGAACACACTCGATCCCTTGCAGGGGACGGAAAGGGGTGTAAACCTGGTCCAGAGGACGTGTGGTGACGTTAATTCCTGGGGTGGCGTATATTAAAAGTCGCTCTGTTTCGGGCTGTGAGATTATCCAGAGGCTAGTTTTTGGAGTCTTTTTATTTTCCCAAAATAATGTCTTAAACTTGTCCATGGACATCAAGGAAATGTTGGGAGGCTTCCGCGCAACAGCACCGTCCTTCAAGACCCCTCATTGGACCCCTTAATGTCTCGAGGGGGCGAGTACAAGTAGAAAAGTATCGTTTTTACCTTCTACTCGTTAGATGATAAACTTTCAACACTTCAGCTCTCACTTTGGCTCTTTTAACCTGCGGCGAGGCTTCGGACGGGGTCGGGGATGTGCGTGGGACGTCCAGAACACACTCAATCCCCTTTACGGGACGGAAAGGGGTGTAAACCTGGTCAGAAGGGGCGTGTGGTGACGTTAATTCCTGGGGTGGCGTATATTAAGTCGCTCCTGTTTCGGGCTGTGTGAGATTATCAGAGGCTAGTTTGAGTCTCTTTATTTCCCAAAATAATGTCTTAAACTTGTCCTGGACGTAAGGAAATGTTGGAGAGGCTTCCGCGCAACAGCACCGTCCTTCAGACCCCTCATTGGACCTCTGTAATGTCTCGGGAACGATACAAGTAAAGTATGGTTTTCACCCCTACCTTCTACTCGTTGGATGATTAAACTCCAACACTTCAGCTCTCACTTTGGCTCTTTAACCTGCACAACAAGGCTTCGGACGGGGGTCAGGGTGTGGTGGAACTCAGAGACACACTCGAAATCCCTTTACGGGACGGAAAGGGGTGTAAACCTGGTCAGAGGACGTGTGGTGACGTTAATTCCTGGGGTGGCGTATATTAAAGTCGCTCCCTGTTTCGGGCTGTGTGAGATTATCAGGACTAGTTTGAGTCTCTCTTTATTTCCCAAAATAATGTCTTAAACTTGTCCGGACATCAGGAAATGTTGGAGGCTTCCGCACCAACAGCACCGTCCTTCAGACCCCTCATTGGACCCTTATCCGGGGAACGATACAAGTAGAAAAGTATCGTTTTTCACCCCCTGCCTTCTACTCGTTAGATGGTCGCTTTTCCAACACTTCAGCTCTCACTTTGGCTCTTTAACCCTGCACAACAAGGCTTCGGACGGGGTCGAGGATTATTGGTGGACGATCAGAGACACTCAATCCCTTTACCGCGGGACGGAAGGGGTGTAAACCTGGTCAGAGGACGTGTGGGCGTTGTTCTGGGGTGGCCTCCTTGAGGTAACCTGTTTTGGTGCAGGGTATGGAGGCTAGTTTTGAGTCTCTTTATTTCCCGAAATAATGTCTTAAACTTGTCCATGGACATCAGGAAATGTTGGAGGCTTCCGCGCAACAACACCGTCCTTCAGACCCTCATTGGACCCCTTAATGTCTCGGGGAACGATACAAGTAGAAAAGTATCGTTTTTCACCCCACCTTCTACTCGTTAGATATGGTCACTTTCCAACACTTCAGCTCTCACTTTTGGCTCTTTAACCTGCACAACAAGGCTGCGGACGGGGTCGAGGATGTGCGTGGGACGTCAGAGACACCTCAATCCTTTACGGGACGGAAAAGGGTGTAAACCTGGTCAGAGGACGTGTGGTGA